>VZDJ01000175.1:1402186-1453057 GCA_008694505.1 Cyanoderma ruficeps
TCCTCCTCCCCCTGCGAGCCGGCCCCGCCTGCTCTGCCTCTCTCTCACACACACACGCAGGCTCTTGAGGGTTCACGTTGAGTCTTTTGTTTTCCCTCATTAAAAGTGCCAAGATGCATGTCAAATGCCTGGAGCAGTCTCCTGCTTTATAGTTTTATTGTAGCACTGTTATGACTTCTCTAATTTAGTTTTTCCTCTTTGTGTGTGCGTCTCACTATTTCCACTGCCAATGTTTATGCCAAGCAGAGATAATCTCTTTGCATGTCTGTCTACATACATATCTTTATTTTTGGAGGGGAGGAGAAAGAGGCCTGAATATTTGCCTTAGCCTCTTTTTCAGGTAGGCAAAAGGATACTAGAAAGGGCAGAAGCAGCCCCACTCTGAACACCACGCTGTTGTCTTAATGATTGCAGTCCTGTAGGATCCCAGCAGCATCACTGTTTGCTCTCAAATTTACACAGCTGTATACTGCAGGTATAAATTAGTTTAATAGACACTGAGGTGTGTATAATGTCTGTGGAGTTGGCACCATTCTTTAGAAAGGAATATTTATTGACTTACGGCTTTCTTGCACTAGAGATGATCAATTTTTTAATCATGCTCATTATTTTTTTTTCTTAGATAATTGGACTAGAATTAAAAATCCTCTACACCACTGTGTCTATAGACTAGATGGCAGTTGGTGGAGTATTAAATCATCAAGTGTTTTAGGAAACTGCTGTACAACATCAGCAAGGATCCAGTAGACATGAACTCAGCCAGTTGGAAACCCCCGTGATGTTCACGTCACCTGTGTCAGGCCTGAATGTCAAATGTGAGCACAAATGTGGGAGCAAACAGGCTGATTTGCTGCTCTGAAACCTTACCTGTGTGTCCCTGCCATGACAACCAGCGCTGCCTTCCCTCTGTCCCCTTGGTCACACCCTGTCACTGTCAGGGAGAGCCACCTCCTCAGCAGCATCCCCAGCCAGCACCTGCACATGCAGAGACTCCTCGTGTCCCATAAGAGGAATGTCTCATGCCTGGGAACTCTCCTCTCACTACACTAACCTTTTATATTCCTCTCAGAAAGACATCCTGGGCTACTGTTTGCAGGAAAATTGCTTGGCATAGTAAGTAACACACTGTGGTGGATTTCCTCCTGTGCACCAAAGGCAAATTGGTCCAGTCACTTGCATTTCCTTTTGAGCAGCTCCAGCTGCTCTGGCACCAATTGTCGGTGCCAGACTGAAAACTACAGCAAGGAAATCTAGAGTGAGCATT
This sequence comes from Cyanoderma ruficeps, assembly GCA_008694505.1. Classification (NCBI taxonomy): domain Eukaryota; kingdom Metazoa; phylum Chordata; class Aves; order Passeriformes; family Timaliidae; genus Cyanoderma; species Cyanoderma ruficeps. The sequence goes on from VZDJ01000175.1 coordinate 1,403,451, forward strand.
GCTGTGGGGCCAGGACCTTGGTTTTCTGAGTCATCCATTTAGAGAAACACCCACCTAAAGAGACTAATTCTGAGATGGCCCCATGTAAATGACATGAGAGAGACTCTCAGCCAAGACACAAATCCTGTTTCCACTTGCTGTAGGAACAAGGGAAGTGGATCTGCCCCCAGGCACACTGTGAAACTGGGGCAGGACCTTGCAGTATCCTTTTTCCTCTACGTTTGCCTTTGCTCCTATGCTTGCCCTTCCTTTAGGACCCTTCTAACCTTTCAAATGGGAAAGGCAAGTGGCTTCCTGTCCCTCATGTTTATGGAGTGAAGTGGGGCGGGCTGGCTTTGAGGGAGGCTATAGATTTCCTGGCGCTGGTTCAGCCCTCCTGTCCCGGCCTTCTGTGCAAACAATTCTCCTGGCCCCACCTCTCCCAGCCGCTGCTGCTGGTGTGTCTTACAGGAGGCACCGGGGGAAGCTTTTATAACCTGCCAAACTCTGTCCATTTAGCATGGGATGAGTTCATTTATTTCCTCGAAACTGGGAGAACTGGCTTTGTCTCTTTTGAACAGGTCGTGTCTTCCATGCTGAAACACAAAGTGAGCTATACCTGACCAGAAAGTATTTCCTGTCACAATGAATAAATTGGGACTCTCTTACCATCTCGCCTGCTGGTAGTAAGTTTATGCCCTAATTTTGCTTGCTCCAGATAAGTCTGAATATTTTGCAGCAGAAATGAAGGGACTGAGACGTGCCTTGCTAGCCCTGCTATTAACCTGACAATCTGTTGGTTCCTTCTGGGGTTGAAATCCCATGGGAACGACTCTCTTGTCTCACAGCAGAACTGACACACAATCCGATGCAGCTGATTTGCTGTGGACAGTCTTCAAATGTTGAAATCTCAGACTTTCTAAGTACAGGGCTCCTATGCATGGGCACACTTCCTGCTAATCTTGAGGCATAAACACTCAGTGGCTCCAGACATCTGAAGAAATAAACACACTGACTCAGTATTAATATTTCATCACAACACACTAAAGTTAAACCTCACTGATCCAGAGTGACCTGCAACCACTCAAGAAAATGTTTCTTTTCTCATTTTTTTTTTTTTAATAATTTAACTTTTTATGGGGAGAAAATAAAAGGAAATGGTGTCCTGCATGGCAGGCTTAACATGGATAAGAAGAGCTTTTTCAGCTGGAGCAAAGCTGCTCATGTGCAGAGATGTTGCTTTGGAGAGGTCTGTAAGTTCAAGGAGGGCAATTTAACAGCTTTGCTTGTTGTCTCTGCCATGGCAGGTGAAGCAGACACATTTAGTGTTATGGACTATCAGAGACACAATCACTGCATGCTTAAAACAGCAGCTCCTGTAAATCCACTGTTGGTGGCTTCTGGAACACAGCAGAGCCCTGAAAGCATGCATCAGAAACCCCCCAGTCTGGTCTGGGACAGGTGATCTTATTGCTGCAGTCTCCTGTGAGCTGAAAAAGGTTTTAACTCTAAGAAGGTTCTCTGCAGCTGATGCCGAAGGAGTTTCCAAGCAGCAGGGTTTGAACTGGATGTTAACAGCTGCTCTTGGACACACTGCAGATGGTGGGTGCTTTTTGTTGAAGGCACATGATCATCAGATCAGAACTTGCCACGAGGTCAGTAGGAAATCTCTCCTGAGCCTGTTCTGCAGGAGGGATGGGCTCACATCCTGTGCTGGGAAGTACCACAGGCAGCCAGGCAGGGTTAGGAGATTGGAAACTGATCTTAGACACTCACTTCAGAGCTTCTAGGCAGTTGTTCACACACACTTTCTAAAGCTCAGAACTAAAAAATGTCATCTTTTCCATGAATTATGTTGGCTGTATGTGACCTGGAACTACTCAAGGTGAGCCAGTGTGTGGATTCAACCTAGCTTGTGAGGCCTCCACCTTTTTTTGTATCTCTGATAGGAAAAAGAAATTGAATTCATCTAATAGTGGATTCTGCCCACATTATTGTTTTGAGTTGCCGAGTGTGTAAAGAATTATTTAAATTGCCTTGCTTTGTAATTTAAGTTATTTTCTGACATTTGCTCTTAATAAGTGATGAGCGCGCTGTGATCTGCACATGAAGGGTGCTTTAGGTGTCCATCTCCGAGCAACAGAAAGAAGGAATGAACAGGATAAACGATTCCTTTGGAGCAGAGTTAGAGGCAGGCAGCCCCGAGGACCACACGAGGCAGTGGAGAGCACCAGCAGAAATTGTGCGGGGACGAATTAGCAGCACTCAGCTGTAGCTGCTCCAGCATTTTTATCCGATTTACAAGGGCCCCGTAAAACATACCAGGGGAAAAATGTAAAAACTCGAGTGCAGTTTGAACAGTAGCGTCCTGATAAACCCAGGATCAGCTGGTTTTGATCGCAGCACAGTTTGCTGCAGGAGCACCACTTGTGCATCATGAGTGAGCATCGGAGGAAGCTCAAAGCAGCTGTGCTGCTATATTTGCTCACTCTCTGTATTCAAACCTTGGCTTGAGAGCTCAAAGGAAATGAGATGTGTTTTGCATAACCCAGTTGCAATCAGTGGAAGCACCTACTAATCTGCTGGTACTGCCTCTGACCTTTTCAGGATCTGATTCCTTATCAGAAAATGAAAACATTTTTAAAAGAGAAATAGACTTGTTTATTGGGGGGGGGAAAGGAGGGGACGGTGAAAATTCAAAAGGCATTAATGAAAAGAGAGTTGTACATGAAAAACTGTATGAGTTTTATTCTCCTAGCCAGAAAGACCTGAGGTTATGCATAGAAGTGTCTTTTTACAGACTGACCTCTCGGATTATGTTTTACACTTCTTCACTTGGGAATGCCCATAACAGCACATCCTGATGGCATTAAAAATAAAAGGCATTCCCTTATATCAGCAGTGTTAGATTTGTTAAAGTGTGGTTCTCCCTCTAAGAGTTGAAATGTAAAATGGGGCCAATTGTTCTGAATAACAGGATGGGGAAGACCTTGAAACGTGAGGCTTCAGTGTGGAGAACTTGCAATAATCATGGTCATTCACAGAAATCACTACTAAATCCCAAACTACCCTGCCTCTTCTGATCCAAATTCTTATTTGGTAAGGCTGCAGAACAAGAAATAAATATCCTGAATTATAATGACGTAGTCTGTGTGCCCCCACCTCCCTCCCTATTTTAGCATCCATCTGGGAATCAGATCTTCATTTTTCTCTCTCATTTTCCGCCTTCTTATTTCAGGGCTTAAATAATCAGGCAGATCTGCAGAAACCAAAGAATTCAGTATATGCAGATTAATAATTGGATGTGAAAAATGGATATCAAATATTGAGCAAAAAATCTACAGGGGATTTGGAGGTCTGTTGTGTGGTAGCGAGGCGGGTGCCGAATGCTTCCTGAGTTACTCTGAAGAGCTGCTCCTTTCCACCAGATCCCAGAGGCCTCTCACCCTCCTTCACCTGCCACAATGGGCAGTGCTGCTTTGTGCTGTTCAGCCGAATGCATGCACAAAAGCAATTAAATCATTCCAGTTAATTACTTATCAAGACTATGGTGCAGGTCTAGGTTCTAGCTGTAGTTTCCAGCAAAAAAAGAATGCTCTAGATCAGTCTTTCCAAGAGTTTGTGAAGGATTTTGAAGGTGCCATGGTTTCAGCCTTTATTTGGAGGTGACAGCCTTAAAATCTGTGTGTGTGAGGAAAGCCTTTCTACTTCCATCAGGGCTAAATAGCATGTTTGTTCCCCTATGCTCCCCTCTCCTTTGTAAACACAAAATCCCTTGAACAAATAGTGGACAGATCTTTTTTTTTTTTTTTTTTNNNTTTTTTTTTTTTTTTTTTTGCTCCTCTGTTTATTAGAAGGACTTCGCTAATCCCTGTGTTTATGAGTCTTGGGGTGTGTCAACCTACAAGCTGAGGGAGTTAATGAAATTCATCTGTTCTCTATTTTCCAGTAGAATTAAGGAGGCCCGAGCAGGCTTCACCCTAACACAGAAATATGACTAACAGTGGTGTTTGCAGGCACAGACTCAAAGGGAGCAGCCGGTGGGAGGAGGTGAAGCGGCCGAATGGCAGAAATGTAGGGAAATATTCCCCCTTCAATTAGAGTAATTAAAAAGTAGTAAAAATAAACCACCCAGAGGAAAGTCTGGCCAAAACAAAGTCTCAATGTACACTTATGGTTTAAAGAGTCTGCTGGAGGCCACCACCGTGTGTTGCCACAGCCCTGTCGTGCCTGCCTCTGACTTTAGGCAAACACCAGCCCAGGGATGAGGCTGGGGCTGGCTGCTGGAGCTCACTCCAGCTTGGTGGGACAGCGTTCTTCAGAGCTACCCTGCCAAGCTCCAGTCCCTGGGGCTTTCACGGGTCCAGCCTTCTGTTCCACGTGTGGCTGAAGTTTGGCACGTCAAGTATGAGGAGAAGCTGCTGTAAGGTTGAGTTGATCCATGGAGGGAATTCAAACTTGTTAGAAAAGCTGGCAAAGCCCTCTTTGTGTCTCTGCAGAAGTTGCTGCCCCGTCCTTTTCATTGCCACAGGGCTTGTTTTCCTTGCCCTCCTTACCTGTGAAGTTCTTGTTTGGGTTCTTCCAGTTTGCTGTTTGTCTTCTTGACCTTTAATTCCCTGGAAGAACAGACAGGGTGAAACAACTGTTTCATTGGTGATTTCACCCTGTTAATTTCTCTGTCAGCATAAATGTGTCTTGTCATGTGAGCTTCACAGAAGCACAGTAGAGACCAGCCCTGCTGAATTCCTTGCTGTACATTTCCTAGAAGCCTCGGTCCTGATTCCAAATGCATCTTCATAAAATGTGGACAAGAACTTCTGTCAGCTTGCCTTGTGTTCCCATGACGTGGAAAGACGGAGTGGCTGGAGAATGAGTTAAGAGTCTTCAAATCTGTAACTGGAGATCTAAAATTATGTGGAAAAATATGGTAATTTGAACTTCTGGGAGATGCACCAATCTTTGCCTGCAGTCCAGAGGTTCTGTGACTAACAGGCTCAGTGGCAGGAATTTTTGGCATTCCCAGTGCTAGGGTCAGTAGATGATAGTTTTTGGTTGTAATCCTCAAAACATTTCATGTAAAAACAAATATGTCCTTTCTAAGGCTGCCCTAGAAAAGAGGACCAAACTGTCACTCTTGATCTTTGCAATTTGAAAGGATTAAGATCTATATTTCTTAAGATATGACAAGTTTTTTGAATTATAAACCATTATAAACTCTCATGAGACAAATTTGTCAAACTTTTAGGGATACTGACACTTGAGGAAGTGTTTTATTTTCCCTGTGGAGGGGCTTAGAGCTTCTCTTGCATCTAATGATATCCCTTTAGTTTGATTATTGGTGATTATCCCGGAATTTTTAGACATCTTGAATTGGAGCACTTAGATGTTAGGGATAGAACTACCCTGGGGATTAGAGTTTGCAGTAGGTCAGTTCTCTCCAGTGAATGTTACACAGATGTTGAGTTTGGTTTCAGTGTGGCTGAGAGCTAGACTTGGCTCTGCACATGCAGGGATGATAACTCCAAGATACCTTACTTTGGCATTGATAACTATTAAAAAATAGTTAATATTAAAAAAAATAAAATCATCATCTTAAGTGTTAAATAAACTCCCAAAAATTGTCAGATTTCTATTCCTTTTTCTTTTTCTTCCTTTTTTTCACCTGTTGTCTGTCCACCACCCTGCTCAGTCTGTGAATTCATGTATGTAACTCACTGTACACAATTCATTTTTAGTGTGGCCGCATCTGCAGCCACACAAATTCATGACAGCTGCAGTTTTGATAGCTAAACCAAAATACAACTGAGTAATGAGAAATAAATTTATTGTACACTGGCCATGTTTGAGAATCACTGCCTTAGACGTGTGTGTTTTACAAATAATTAATAAGATAGAGCATGCACATACTCCCGTTTGTGCCAAGTGCTCTTTCCTAGCTGGAGTCTGAAGTGAGGGGGCAGGGATGTGCCAGGCAGTGAAATATCTGTGTATGGCACTGTTTTCAGAAAGACTGTCAAATGTGGGTCTGTCCTTCCCTGGCTGGGGTTAGGCAGCAAGGAAATGTAAGAAGTCCTGATTTTCACAGAGCCCTGCTGTGCCATCCCTCACTCAGCTGAGCCGATGGGCAGCTGCAGAGTCAGGTTTTACTTAAACATAAATCACTTCCAGTTTCTGCCCCTGTTTGTGGGATGAGTCTGTGTTGGACCCTGCTGCATCCAGAGCTTGAAAACAGCAACCTCCATTCCTGTGGTGTGTGTAGTACAAGGAAAATGAATTTCCAAAGAACTTTAAAGGAGCACCCAGGTAGTCTGCAGTACAACTGAACCTTCAGGTTTTTGTTGCTCGAGCTGATGGCCCTTTCAGCAGAAAAAGCCAGGACTGCATTGGGTAGGACTAACTTCTTGCACCCTCATTAGAGGCAATCTGAAACCCCATAGTTTATAGTCTGAGAAAATAGGTTTCATATTTAACATTGTGGGATGGACGGAGAAGGCAGGGCCATGGCAGGTGATGATACCTGTTGAGTCCGTTGGTAAAGATAAAATATGAGAATGAGGTCCATCTTCACTCTGAAAAACACAAACTGTGACTCTCTAGGAAAATTTTTGCAGAGCTTGTTGGTTTAATACAGTGGCAGTGATACCTTAATTGCTGGTCAGTTAAGTGGTAACACAAGTTACTGCAAGACATTTTATTACTGTGGTAGCTGTAGGTAAAGTGATGAAATTAATGGGATAAATGAATTTTTGTTGGGTTGTGCTGTTTATACGGAGATGGCATCTTGCAGCTGTTACAAAGTTGTGTTTAAATTATAACACTGGCATCATTTTCTGAGCCAGCTTGGGAGTAGTGAGGTAGGTTCCCTGGCATAGAACAGAGGCAAGGATCAGTTACTGGGAGGGAAGAACGGTACCAGTACAGATGATAAGGAATCTAAATTAAACCATAAGAGAAGAGAGAAGACGACGCTATAATATTTAAAAATGGCAAACTAAATAATATATAATTTACAGAAAATGACAGGGTAATGCTGGGACTATTTTTAAATCAACAGCAAATTAGAATTCAAACCTCTGATAGGTTTAACAGATGGTCTAGATCCTAGAATCCAAAACCCACACACTTCATTTCCCAGTATGTTAAGGACAAAATAATGCTGTGCAGCCTTTGTGGAATGTTTCTTGCTATTAAACTATGTTGAAGATAACTTTTGACCAAGGAAGACTGAATTTGGAGTGGAAAAATAGAAAAAGTTGGTCCAGCAAGAAAAAACAACCTTCCCCTCTGTACCAGGGGTGACTGTGGACATGTTACAGCTTCTGGGCAAGAGAGACAAGAGGATTTGGGAAATGAAGGAACGTGATTTCTCAGTGGCCTCGTGCAGCAGAATTTAGTGGTTCATACTCAGAAGAAGTGGATGTGTCCCTTTTCTTTGACTTCCATGGATTTCAGAAAATGTTCTTTCATGTCAGCGACAGAGGGAAGTGTTTTGATGTGACTGGGTGACGGTGACCTTGCTGAGCAGCACCCAGCTCTGGGGGTGACCCTCAGTGCCCGAACACAAGATCTGAATGTTTAAAGCAAAAGTTGCCACAAACTGTTTTGACCACATTTAAACCTTTCCATGAACAACATCTCATAATGACAATCTGCTGTTGCTTAAGGAAGGCGCAGAAATTGAACTGGTATCTAGCAAATTTTGGTCAAGATGATGACTTGACACAATTCCTCAGCTTCCTCCATTATGTGAAACTTTTTTTTTTTAACCAAAAATAAACATTTTGTTCTGCTCATTATCTAATCTCTGCTCAGAGTGCTCCTCATGCCTGTTTCTGTGCCTCCCTGATGGGCAGCCCTGCAGTACTTCACTATTGCCCTTTGAATCCCCAAATAAGAAATTATGAGTTGCTTCAGCAAATGGGATCCAATATCCTGCCTCCACCAGCAGCCAGCCAGGACCCTTCAGAAGAAACCCTACACGATACCCTATAGCCAGGGAATTGCATTTTGCACGGGTGAGGTATTTTTATCTCAGGCAGTTAATCATTGGCATTTGTCCAACCATATTTTTAAGTTTTTATTTTAACTTATTGTTTTGATTATCAATGCCAAGGACTAATCTTTTTTGGATCTTTATAAATACTTAAATCAGTGATAATTTATATGAAGCAATCAACTCCATAACTTAGTTGTGGGCTGCACAGGAAACAGAAATTTTTTTTAATTGGTTTTGAATTTGTTTTCATTCATCTTTACCTGCTGTTTCTTTGTTTCTGTTTTATAAGGGTAAAAAAGAACACATGTGCTGTGCTCTCTGCTGCTCACTCTTCCTGGTCTTCTCACTAAATCAAGTCCTTTCACCAATATCATATGGAAGTCTTTCCCTGAATCTCAAAAAATCTTTCCTTCTCCGTTCTTGAGCTGCTTATTTCCGCTACATCTGGTTTTGAAATGGAGTGAGGAGTGAACATAGCCATCCAAGGAAGGGTGTGCCATCAATTGACTGAATGTTATTAATATCACTGTTTTCAGATTCTCCCAAAAATTGGCTTATTTTCAAAATACTACTGAAGTGGGTGTGTGTGGAGCAGAATGTGGATTTCAAATACTATTAAATTAATTAAATATATTTTTCAGTGTTATATTAATAACCCCTGTTTTGATTGGCAACTTAGCTTGATATCACCAGACAAATCATCTACTTTCCCCTAGGGGTATGCTGGATGCAAAGAGGTATAATGGCAGGAATTAGTCAGAAATAATTGCAGAGACAAAATAATTCCACATCTGCCTATTAAGATGCAAAAAATCGTGGACTGGATCCTTGGCTGGTGTGTCATGGTTGGCATGATGCCACTTCACCCCAGTGAGGGAGCTGGCCCATTACCTCAATAATCCCCATTCTGGAGGTGACCAGTCACACAAATGCTGGTGGCTTTGGCTAGTGACAGAAACCTGGCTGCTCTTCCAGCTGCAGGCAACGTGGGATTCGTGAAACTTTAGCAGGGTTGTGGCAAGAGTTGCCCTGAGATTGCTGATTCCATTCCTGCTTTTTGTTTTGTTTGAGTTGGCTCGCTGGGATTGTTTTCCCTCTCTGCCAGGTGCAGAGTTGAATGGCAGGCCACACTCAAAAGCTCTTCTTTCACAAATCCACCCACGCTACAGATTTCTGTGTTCGTCACGTTCTGTGACATGAAGCTCTTGGAAATATGCAGCTTGGAAATAATATCCTTGAATCTGAGTGTGCTTGGACTAGTAAAGGAGAGATTTGAAAGTGTCCAGAAAGGGCAGGGAGAGAAAACTATAGGAAAATAACAGGGAACCTTAGATTCCCTTAGAGTAGGATTGAGCTGGAACACATGGCTCTATGAATTTCGAAGATGCAGACCCAAATTTGAGACACCATGCTCATGCTGAAATTAAAGATGAGCCATGGTGCCAAATAAAGATATCTTGCGGGTTTTCAATCAGATCTTGAATTCCCCACAACTATGTGTCGTGCTCCTGGCATCCAGTCGTGTGTGTTTGCTCTCCTCCAGCTGCCCTACCCTCCAACTTTTCAGATTTATTTTGTGTCTGCTTCCAGTGATGCCTTTTTGTCCACAGTCAGCAGCCAAAGCCAGTTCACTACAGCCAGTGCAGGGTGAAGTTCCTATCTGAGTTCATCACAAATGGACAAAGTGAGCTGAAACATGAACTGTTGATTTTCCACCAAGAAATACTTTAGGGATGGAGGAAACAAAAGACGAGCTAAACGTGTTCTATTTGGATAAATAAATATCTGACTTAAAAATTGGGTTGGTTCTCTGGTCCCCTCCAGGATCTGAGCTCCTCCTTAGTCCTCACTTTACAGCAGGTTGAGTTCCTTGGCTTTGCAGTAACTTGTCTGGAGTTTGCATTGGAAGCATGGTGGAGAAGAAAAGGAGTGACGGTTTTCAAGCTAACGTGAAGAAAATTAAAGGCAAAATTCAGAAAATTATGGAGGTAAAAGGAAAACTAATAGTTTGGGGGATTTCATAATATTTGGAACAAGATTCAGGACTGCAATGATCATAAACTCCTACCTTTGTTGCTACCACCATTACCACTCAAGGGGAGGGAAATCAGCAGACGTGCACAAGAAACTGGATTGAATCCAGCATGTCCTTATCGAAATAACAAAATGAAATGCAGAAACCACAGTTTAAATGAGGCCTGATTCTTCTCCATAGGCTGATATTTTGGCAGAGATACTGATGCTGCCTTTTCTTTAGTTTTATCTTCATGGTGACTGTCTCCAGAATGAGAAGGGAGGTAGACTAGGGAGAATATACTTTATTCAGCAGCATTTATTTCTAGCATTAGCTGTATATCTTAAACTGTTTGAGATTGTCCTGTTTCAGCCTTTCCTCTTATAATCTACTAGAAAATATTCTAGTGGGAGTCTTTAATAGTACCCTTTTGCCCGTAGCTCTCTGATTCTGATTATGCATTGCATTGAGGGTGAAATTTGGGTTAAAGATAATTGTAAATATGGTATTGATATTAAATGATGTTTTCCCAACATTGCAATAATGCTTGTTTTGTTTGCTGGAGAGTTTATTACTTTTTGATCAATAGCATGTGAGATTTGTGAGGGAAATTAGCATAGTGAATAACAATTAGGAGAAAAATCAATGGCATTCAGACAAATAAGTGACTTGAAAAAGTCCCATAGGCACACATACACTCGCACAGATTCTTTAAAGTGTAATACATCTCATTTCAAATTCCAGGAGAGGGGAGAGCTATTTGGACCAGAACTGAAACTGATGGCAGTAAATTGAACTACTGTGGGGCTGTTTGTTGATACTTAGTGTTTCTAATAGCTTGAATGTATGACTGCTTCATTCACTGGCTCCACGAACTTCCTCTGACTTCTACCAAGGTTTTTTTCTGCAGTTCACACCAGTCTGCTTTCCTCAGGTTACCCACACCACGTAATTTTTGTGTCACTTAATATACTTACCTTTCCCCCCCTGCCACAGTAAACTCCAGCTGCCTTACAAGGCCCAGGAGGGCTTCAAATGAGATAAACATCTGAAAAAGGTCAAAACAAACGGAAGTTGTTAAAAATAGATTTAAGCTACGCAGCTCTTTGTCACAGCGTGCCACAGATCTTGTAAAGTTCACACGAGCTCAAAAACTACCAGATAGTGTCACAGAATAAAAATCTGTATAGGGCTGTGGAACACAACAAAATCCTGCCTCAGGAAGCCCATGCTCTGGGCACAGCCAGGAACTTCCAGAGTATTTTGGTTCTCTTTTACCTTAGGACATCGAATACTACAGAACAATTTGGGCTTCTTGACTTGCAGAGCTGACAGGGCTACTTCAGAGTGAAATGGAGAATTTGGTCCCCAGTCCCCTGTGCTGTGGTGATGTGCAGTGTGAAATCCTGTAGAGAGCAGCTGAGAAATAAAGCTGGAGGAGGAGGAGGGACCTCCAGGAGGGTTTGGATCAGAAAAAATGCTGGAGGAGTGCAGAAGAAGAGAGGGCAAGTGTGTGAATAGTGAGTTGGTGTTCTCAGTGTTTGTGCTTGGACCAACCAAGGCTCTGGGAGAGGTCCAGCTGCTCCAACTGTGTTTGTACCTACAAAAGAGAGTCATGGAGAAATAGGAGAAGCTCCTCAGCTTGGTTATCCTAAATCCCCAATGGCTGCTGCCTTCTTGAAACAAATTGCAGTCTCTGCTGCCTTGAAACAAATTCATAATAGTGGCAACTTTAGCACATGTTGCAGATAGTCCCCTTTATCACCCAACACATCTCTTGTTTTCTAAGGGGAAGCTGATTCAGTGTTTCTGGCTGGGACTGGAAACTTCCACTTTTTCTGGGTTTGGATTGAGATTTGTTTGCATGCACACTCCATATATCTGAGCACGCTCCTCTCCTGCAGTCCTGTCCAGGAATCAATGTTTAGAATAATGGCTCTGCTTTCCTCTGAATTGAGCTGGTTAATAACTATTGCTGGAGAGATCAATCAGCTCTATGATATCTTATTACTTACGCTAATTTAATCACAAGGAATGGGTCATTGCTTCGGTTCAGAGGGCAGAATGAGTGTGTGTGGATATGAGAGTTTATGCAGAAAAAAGCACAGGGAGGAGACTTTGTGAACTGGAACACACTGGGTACAAACAGCATGAACTCTCCCAAGGCTGTAGGATGGATGATAGAGAGAAAACTCACACCCACTCTCCGTAATTCCTGGTAATCTCTAGGTTATGGATCCATTTTTAATGTTGCTCTCATGTTTCAAACAGTCAAAGAGGTGGAGATAAATGACAACTTCTCTTTTTCTGATCCCTCCTCCATTTTCTCCATGTCTTCACAGGCTCAAAGAGGAGGAACATCAGGAGAGATGAACAAACAGAAAAGATGTGTGGCTTCCACCAGGAGCCTCTGAGCCCATTTCAATTTTTTGCCTGCTCAAGAAAAAGGTAAAAGCAAAGGAATTGTTTGTGTGTTAAGGACATAATAATTACAAAGGAGGAAACAGCATGTAAATAGGATGTCTGAAGAAATAAGCTTAATTTGCAAAATGAACAAATTCAGCCTGGCAAAGATTGTCATAAGGTTTTCAAGCTCTTGTCTCAATTCTTTTCCCTTTCCTGTACACGACTGTGTTATGTAGAGCCCTTCCTGCATCCTCTTGTCCCTGGTGGACATCACAGCAGAAAGAAGATTAAAGTCAGTTTCTGCACACTTAAGTGTATCTCTAATGTATTTTTTTTTCTCAAAAGGAGCCTTTTATTCAGAGAAAAAATAGATTAAGTATCTGTTTTCTACTATAACCAAGAGTGGAGTTCCAGAAGCTCAAAAAACCCCAATTAATCAAGTGTAGCTGTGTAGAAAGTCCTTGCTTCTCCATGACTTTCACAGAGATACTTTTTTCAGGTAGCCTGAGTTCTCACAACTGCGCTTTTTCCTCCAATCCCATTGGACTTTTATGGTTTCCCTTCCAGGGTGAGAGGGTAGATAAAGCTGTTTACAAACTCTCTGAAAGAAAACACCTGTTCTGCAGCTAAACCTTTCCAGTATATTGTAAAAAATCAGTGTGTGTTGGAGGAAAGGCAGTGAACAGCATTTAGCAAAGCCTTTAACAGAATATTGGTTTGTGCAGACAAAACCAGATGTGTTTTTAGAGTATTGCCTTATCATGCTTAATCCTTAAGGAATCCTTTTCTCTGAAACAGTGGGATTGCTTTTAGACTTGATCCTTTTCTGGGGTGGGGGAGAGAAAAGAATCAAAAACTGCCCCATGATGTGATAAACACATGAGACCATTGCTGCATCTCTCCCTGCAAGCAACACCACTTTCCTGACAAATGGGTGATGGACACTTTCAGAGAGATTGCAAACAGCAGCGTCAACTGACATTCTCTAATTCACATTATTAACTAGGTAATGGACTAGAGACATCGTGGCTTAATTGAAATAAATAAAACCATTAAAACTGTGAATTAAAGTAACTGCATTTTGATGTGTTTGGGTTATTCATATTGCTTCAAAATGTTATTTTTAATCCAAACACTGCTGGACACATCTTCTTGTTCCCCAAGGATAATGCAAAATATGTTATTGGCCTCTATTTTTGTACCCCATTTACTCCACATTCACATTGCCTCCAGTTGATTTTTTTTCCTAGCAAGTTCTGATAGCTTTAAAAGAAAAAAACAATAAAAAGAATGGGGGAAATGTCAAATGGCTTTAAAACAAGGACCAAAACTGAAGGTTTGGGTATCTCTAAAAGTCTTTTGATGAATGTCAAAAGATTCTCAGAAATTCTCACCTTTAGCCAAATTCAGCTTCTAAGGAATTTGATGGGGATTTTGCCAAAGACTTGGAAACAATTTTTCTGATAGAGGGCTATTTTGAAATGTGTGACCTAAGGGCTTTTTTTGTTTGTTTTGCTGGACTTTGTTTTGTTTTGGGTGCTTTTTTGTGGGTTTCGGTTTGTTGGGGTTTTGTTGTTGTTGTTGTTTTGATGTTTGTCTGTTTGTTTTGCTTTCAATCAGCTGCAGCATTTGATGCAATAATATTAAATGAATTTCAGTGCAAATTTACTTGATTACACAAGACTGGTCACTAAGGAGGGTCTCTCTCTGTTCCTCCAACATCCCGCTGGTCCCTCAGCCCTCTGTTCCCTCATTCACTGCTGCTTCTCCTTGCCCCCTGTTCTTTGGGAGCCCCACGTTAGCTCCAGGTTTGTTCTGGTCACTGCATCGTGTTGGACAGCTGAAAAGTGAATTATCTTTGGTCTTCCAGGGGGTGGATTTCTACAGCTGCCACAGAGGTACCTTTTCATCAGCTAGAGGACGGTTATAAGTGGAAGGAGAGTTCTTTCAAGACTTGTTCTGAACTGTGTGTGACTTGGAGCTTTCTCTCTGGGGTTTCTTTTTCTCTTATGAGAAGATAATGTGGCTTTACATCAAGCCCTTCTTATTCATTTAGTCATCAGCTGGGCAGGTAGAATAACAACTTCTCTTCCTTTACACTCTTTTCACACAAATGCACCACTCTACTCACAGCAGTCACAGGCTGGATTTGTTTCCATTGGCAGTGATAGAAAGCAAGAGAAACTTTATTTGTTCTGGGTTCTAGAACTCATTTGTTCCTCTACGTAGTTATGTCCAAAAAGGTAAGTGGCTGTTCAGCCCATGTCTGTGTTTGCCTCCTGCTTCCCTGGAAGGAGCAGTTTCAGGGCACAAGTCAGGATTTCTCCAGCTCCAGGGATGCTTGACCTGTAAGGTGAGGAGCTGATCTTTACACTAAGCCAGCTGAGTAATTGGAAATTTAATTTCTCTTTTTCACTTTCACAAAGAAAGATATCCTGGAATAAACACAACACTTTTGTGTGAAGCAGGAACATAGAATTGCACCCACAGGAAAAGTCCTTAGTCTGTAACTTACTCCACTCCTGAAACAGTCCAGTGCCCATACTAAGTTTATTAATGAGGGCTGTGAGGCCTGAACTGCAGTGCTGGCACTGCCATTTTGCTCTGTTGCTTTACAGTTCTGGGAAAGATTAATAACAGAGATGATTAATTGTAGGGCAGGGGACCGTGGAAGTTTGGGGAAAAAGAATCAGGTTTCTTTTAAACAATATGTATAGTTTAAATTCTAATTAATTGCATATCACCTGTTATATAACAGACTAGTGGTATCAACAGTGTCAGAAATCAGGGCCTGATCCTACTTCCCACTGAAATCGATGGGAGTTTTGTCATTGATGGAGCAGCTGAGCAAGTAGTTTGCAAGAATTCATTTATTCAAGAAATCTGGCTGCTGCTTCTGCTTATCTCTATTGATTGTACTCATGTCCAATCAGGTTTGCAGCATTAGCTGCATTACCTTACAATAACAGGGTAATTCACTTGGGGCATGTTCCTACCAAGTCCTAGAATCCAGAAAAAAATAAACAAAAGGTTTATCCCATGCAAACCTCACTTCCCTTTTTTTCAGAGGCAGCCACTTCTCTTGTAAGTCTCACATCTCAAGGAACTGAATCCCATTTTTGAAATTTCTATACTAAAACTAGAAAGGTGAAGTTACTTGAGGAAGTTTAGTTAGTAAAGTGGAAAGATGATATAACAAGAAAGATAAACTTTGAGCTTGGAAAACCTAGTTTCAGTTCTGCCACAAACTGTAAGATTCTGAGCAAAGAGCTTTCTACTTATGTGCATAAACTACCTCAATCCTGCAAAGTATTCCATGTATATCCCAGTGAAGCACAGGACTTCTGCAGAGGGCAGAGTTTGTAAATACAGCTAACCACCTTTCCTACATTAGAGAACACAGCTTTAAACATACTCTTGTAGTTTTAAGTCCTATATCCTCTACAGGTACAGCTACACAAAGTTGCTTTTTAAAGAATTATGCAAATCTTCATTCCTAATGACATGATTATGTTGGAGACCTGAGTCTTCTTCAAAATTTCTATCAGTATAACTTAACTGATATCAAAAAAAGAAAAGAAAAATAACTGAATACGGTATCCTTAGTGAATGTTTTTGAGGAAATTCTAAATATACGTGGATGACACTGAACACCAACAGTTATTTCCTGAGTGCTTTACATTTTAGTGTAGTAAAAGCAGTTGATTCATTTTTCAGTTTTATAAGTGTTTCTTCTGTAATTTAATCAAACTTATTGTTTCGCTTTAGAAAATATCCCAGCAGCTGAAGGGATTTTTTGGTTTATTTACTCCCCCAAGCAGACATGGTAGGGCACAGTCTTTGCTGTTCTTGAACAAACACAGCAATTACACCAACGCTTTGCCTGCCTGACTTAAGTGCCCCAAAAGTGCATGTTCTTCTAGTAACAAGCTGCTGGGGAGATGACCCAAGGGATTGTTGCCCCTCTGCATATTTGCAGGCAGCATAATTAACAGGCTTGTGAAATTCCTCCTTGAAGTGAAGTCTGCTTTCACATGGCATTTGCTCCAAGGAAATCCCACTAATGAAAAATCTGGTCAACCAAATTCAAATTCCAAAAGACTTTGGGCTCTTAATGAAGCCAAGAACTGAACATTAAAACGGAATTTGGAAAGAGAGGTTAAGCTGAGTTTGTTTGCCTGTCAGCTGGTTCCTGGGGTCCCTTGTCTGTTCTCAGCAAACTAATGTATGAAAACATCCTGTGAGTGGGAGCTGCTCGTTTCTGCCGGGGCTTGCTGGGCTCTGCTGCTGTGTCAAGTGTACAAGATGTCACTGACTTCACAAAGCAGCACAGATGGACATGAGGGGCAGCTCCCCTCTCTGCCTTGTGCTCCTGCAGGAGCTTGTCAGGGCAGCAAGATATGACTGGAACACATGGGCAAGAGGGGAATAATCATTAATTAAAGATTAATTGCAGTCACAAATGGCAGCCAGTCGCTGGATGAATGTGTGACTGTTCCTCAAGTCATCACTGGGTGGATTTTCTGCATATTTTGCCTGAATTGTGGCAGAAGTGTCTTTTCAGAATTGATCTATAAATATAGAGTGTGGACAGAAACATGATTATGACTCGAGAGATTTCTGCTTAAAGGGCCTTGAGTCAGGCTCATGGGGAAAGGATGGGATTGGCTCTAGCACACAGAACTGGAATTCTGTGGAAGGCTGAAGGAAGCTCTGAACTTCTTTTGACTTTTAGCAGGACCAGAATATCCAGCAAAATTAGGCTACTCTTCTAAATACTCATTGAAATTACAATAGAAATACATCCCAGGGATAGATACACTTTCGCCTTCTTTATTTCATGTATTAAAAAAATATTTTCTCTCTTCATCTCTTCTCCCTTTTGTTTTCATTTCGTAAGTTTTATTTCAGAGGACCTGGACTGATGAGCTGAATGTTGTTGGGGAAGGAGCACAAGTATTACCCTTAAATTTTATGCACCAATTATGAGCACGTCTACAATATGAGGAGAGGAGAGAGAGCAGTAGACTGGAAGAGCAGAACTGCTTTTGGATCAATAGATGAGCTGACATTGAGGCTGGAGGACTGATAGAAGCAGTGGAAAGGATAGACATATTTGGCAGATTTCTGAAGACATTCAATAGCGACACCGAGATGGAGCTGATAAATCAATAGCTCTTTGGGCAGATTAGATTGATATTTTAAATGTATATGGAACTGTCCTAGCCAGGAAGACTGAACAGCCACTGAAGGAATAGATAAGCAGAAAAACATTAATTCATATTTCTGTATCATTTTTGTGTGTTTTTTAAAGGAAATGTTTGGAACACCAAGCTGTTTTCTCTCCTGCAGCTGGGAGGTTGGATCAGATGTAAGCTTGAATTGTGCTGGTACTACAGGATTCCCCAGGGTGGTGTGGGTTAAATTAAAATTAATTAATGAATTATTCTTGCAGAGAAAAAGCATTTGACAGGGATTGCCAGTTAAGAGCAGGACAGGACTGGGGCAGTGGTAGAACAATTCCCAAGGTGGGGTGGAAGCTGGGGGTGGAAGTTGGCCCAGTCCCACCATGAGGATTTTCTTTGTGTGAGCATTTTCAGGAGCATAAGGATGTGAAGAAAATCTTTATGGCAAATTTTCAACCTGCCATCAACAAGACTTAGAGTCCAAATGATGCCTCACTGAACACAAGGAGTTTTGTCAATGGAAGCAAAACTTTTACAGAAGCAAAACTTTTACAAAAGCAAAGCCTTTGTGCTCCTTTTGACCAATCTGGCTGCTTCCTCATGCTACCAATTATATCAGCTGTCATTAATTAGACACTAACAGTTATAACGTGGTTTTAGCCATATTGGAATTCCTGGGACTATTTGCAACTTTTGGTGCAGGCTGATCAGTGTTCTTCTCTCTCATGATATCTCTCCATCTTCCCCAAAATCCTGGTAGAAGTTGAACTTGAAAGTTTTTGATTTTTTTTTGTGACACTGTTGTTGTGTTCACCAGATGTCGTGAAGCTAAATTAAAGAAGAGCTTGTGCTAATGGAATTTCCTAGAAGTTTACAAGTGAATTATTACGCTTGAAAAACTTAGGCTATTTAATATATATTTCCAGAGAGGCGTGAGGGGAGGACTGTGCTGAAAAAAGGAAATGTATAATCTTGAGGTGGGAAGGATGTCCTTGGTTTGCTTTCCCTTATTTTGAACTTGATGGAAGCTGGATCAGCCTAAGGATAGACCAGCCATTCATCTGTCCAGCTTGCATTAACCCAAGGAGTCTGGAATCCTTTTCCTTTCCAAGACTCACTGGGCTGGACTGGCCTGGCCTATTCATCAAGGATCTCTAACATAATAAATATTTTTAGAATAATTTCATTTAAAGGGAAAAAAAAAAGAGTTGCTAAGAGGAAACAAATTCTGTGACAACTAGGTTAGAGGAATCTTGTCTTTAACTGCAAGTATCACTTTATTATATTTGCATGTAAATAGGAGCCAGATAACTGTGACAGATGAAGAGCACACTTCAAAGTCATTTGCTTTCTAGAAAAATAGAATAGATCAGCAGGGCTTGGAGGGCTCCTAACTTGAGATGTATTGCATTCAGTGTTGATAAAACTGATCTTTGGAAGTTTATATCCTCTAAAAGTTACCCTGAGAGAAGGCTGGCTCCCTGCAAGGCCTCTTGCTGATCACTGTTAAATTGTGGTATGGTGTTACTAAAAGGAACAGGGAAAGGAGACCTGGAAACTGTGTGGGGCCACAAAAAGTCCTTACAGGACTGACAGAATGGGCTTATTTATGTGAGAAATCAATGAGTTAGTAAAGAAACTGGAATATCACTTTCTTCACCAGATATTTATGGTTGGACACTCGATCTTCCTCCTCTTGAGCACAAATACTTGTTTCTATTTATGTATTCCATGACTGCTCAAATCCTGATCACCCACTGCAGTGAGGGAGGGCTTAGGAGCCGTAGGTTTCATGCCTGAGTTGTTCTCCAGCCCCCCCAGGAGTGACAGGGCCAGGCTGTGCTGGCTCTGGTGGGGTTGGGCTCACTGAGGGTCTGTCTCGTGCTCCCACAGGTCTGGCTGGAGGCTCAGGTGGACTCACCTGTAAATCAGGGGCTTCCAGGGCTGTGTCTTGTCTTTTGGGCTCCCAGTGTCTCGAGCAATGGAGCATCACTGGGACAGCTCACACCCAAACCAAAAAGCTCAGGCAGGAACTGTCTGACCAGAATGTTTCCAAGGCAGGGTTTTGATATGTTGGAGGAAGATGTTTTCCTGGTGACCCTGTCATTCTCCAGTGTGAAATCTGGACTATAAAGTGACTTCAGGCTTCCTGAAAATCCCAGAAAATATCAAAAAGTTAGTGGCAAATATGTACATAGTACGGAACAAGTTTGGAACCAGATCTACTAGAGTTAAGTTTGTTTATTTTTAAAGTATTATTTCACTAAATATAAGAAGTAAGCCTGGCCCCAAAATACTCAAATGCCTTTACCAAAGCATTTAGCATCCTTCCAGGGCAGAGATGAAGGCAAGAGAATGCTTTAAATGTGTGCTGAATCACAATTTGTTTGGATTTCATTTAGCTTAAACCAGCCATTAAATTTTCTTGAGATTGATTTTGAAATTATTTCAGCATGTCAATAATTATCCAATTTTATGCAAGTTTCATTTGAATTTAACCTTTTTTTCCCCTGTGTATGTGCCCATAGTATGCATACATTCATGCTTTGTATTTGCTGCCCATGACTGCATAGCTTTATGACCTCAAGTTTAGAAGACCTGGGTGTTGTTCTTGTTTGTCCTCCAACTGTGTGGCTTTGCAAATGTTTTTGCCTTCTGCATCCCCTCCTGCACTTCCCTCTGGCATATGGATGCCATAACTTTAGGGGGAAAGATCACTTTCTTTTTCATGTCCAGTTTTATGGTGTGTACCATATCGATGGAGATGGTGACTTTTGGCACCACCAAAATCCAGAGGAGGCGAATAATTTAAGGGAATGTTAAACTGCAGAGTTAGGCTAATGCTTAGAATAATTAAATATAATTCTATTTTTAAGCACTGGGGTTTAAACAGCATTGGTATGGTTTAAGCTGATGTCTAAGAATACAGAATACAGACACATTTGTGAACATTCCCTGAGCCTGACGTTTGGTCAATCAAACCACCAAAAGCCAAACTTTAGTTGTTGAAGTTGAATAGACATGAATGGTCCAACAGGTTTCCTGGCCCTGATGCTGGCCCTGACCTCGCTGGGTCCTCCCTTGTCCCCCCTCAGCTCTGCTGAGCCCAGCAGGGCTGGTAATTCATCACCCACCACAGTGCCAGGCTGCCCACGTGGTGCCACCTCAGCCAATACAGGGACGCAATTGTCAAAATTCCGTGAGGATTTCTGGAGAGTGGAGCCTCCTGCCCTGCAGTTTGCCAGGCTGTCAATGTGGGGAATCAGCAGAGGATGTTCCAAATGGTTTCACACTAAAAGGAAGTGGGAGACTTTGTGTTTGGCAGCTGGTGCTGGATGTTCCCTTGCTGGGCAGCGCCTGTCCCTGTGCATGGGAAGGGTGAGCTGCCTTTGGGCCATAATGGCTTTGATTAAAATTGGCCATTCTGGATCCCCTGCTGGCCCCAAGGCAGCTTGGTGAGATGTGACTGTGACAGCCTGAGTGCAGAGACCTCTCATCCCATTTCCAGCCTGCTTTAGTGGCAGTGCAACCCTTGCCAAAAGTAACACTTACAGTAAAATATCCTCTTGTCCTGGAACCTTTGCATTAATTAGACAAAAATAGATCAAGCTAAACCAAAGGTTTTCCTTTGTTGATGAGACCACAATTTCTGTGGCAGATATCTTCTGTCCATTTACAGAAAATGGGGGCTTCTGGCTAATCCCACACTGAGCAACTGCAGCCAGAAGCTGTGCTGGAGCCCTGGAGACCAGACTGAGCTCTCCCAGGGTGGCATTGCCCCACACCGCCACATCCCCTCCCTTCCTGCCCCCCTCTAGGCAGGGCTGAGGCAGCTTTAACTGCAAAGTTGGGTCTCATTGGAAAGGGACAATGGATATCTAATAACAGGGCAATTTACCAGAGCAGTTCTGAACAGCTGAAAGCAGATTTGTACCAGCATGTTGATGAGTTGCTGGAGACTTGCAGAATCTTGTATTTCTGATGGGCCCTGGCCAGGTGAACTGGGTTGGATGATATTTTTCCTGCCGAGTTTTACACCTTTACACCTTCTCTTCATTACTCCCATTTCCTCTCCAAGAAAATCAGGGAGTTCCAGGAATTTGGCCCATTTGAAATTTCTAGCATTTGAGATGAATTATCTAAGAAATTCAGACTAAAGAGGGCAGAGAACATAGACATATGGAGATGAGAGAGGGGAAAGGGTACTTAGCAGTTTTGATTCTGTTTGTGGAGCCCAGGCTCCATGAAAACAAAGATAAACCGAAACGTAGAGGGTAATTAGAGATGTCAGCAAAATGAAAGGTACAGATAGCACTGCAGATCCTTTAGAGCCCTCAGATAAATTTCTCTGGGTGTGGAAGTACTGGAGTGGAAATGGCAGGCACACCTGATCGTGCCTGCCACACAATGCTGTTAATGCCTTCAAGCCAATCATCTAAAATTACCCCTTGTGGGTCCTACTACAAATCATTTTTCATAGTTCTATTTCTCCAGAGTATCTAGTCCATTTGCAAGGCCATCCTTTGAAACTTGTTTCTAGCTCCATTTCCCTCTCACCAATGTCTGTCCTCTTCCATGGCATTTCTAAGTCAGCATATTTTATCTCAAAGTTTGCATACAGACACAGACTGTGTGAGCCTTCTGTCAGGCTTTGAAAACTCTCTACAAATCCATTTCCCACACTGGACAGCCTCTGCCAAACTATTCATATGTGCATACTGAAGAGTGGAGGCTTTCCCTTGCAGCTCAAACCAAACCCCATATTTTGGAAGCCTTTACTGCCGCTTTTCAGGGGTTTTGTGGACACCTGAGCTTCCCACGAGCTGAGGAATGCAGGAGTGTGCTGGGTTCCATCCCTCAGCAGGAAAGGCTCTCTGGGCTGGGTGTTAGGCTGGGGCTCAGCTCTGCCCTGCAGCTGGGTGAGTCCCTTCCAGCAGGACCCTTTGAGCACCATCCCTCCTGCTGCAGGACCAGTGCATTTCCCTCCCTGGCTCAGCTGCTCAGCAGATCAGAGTTCAGCTGCCTCTGACGTGTGGGGTGGGAGAGCAGGAAAAACATCACAGGACAGCTCTGAGAATCCGTGGGATGGTGGGACCTCTGTGCAGAGCAATGGTCTCCAGATGTCACAGGCAGCTTTGAAAATCCCAACCTCTGTGATGCTACAATTGCAAATAATAAAATAGTTTTCATTCAAGTCTTCTTCTCCATCCTCCATTTTCCCCTTCAACCACCCCATGCTTGGTGTGCTGAAATCTTGGGTCAAGCTGTTTGGAGCAGATTGTCATTTTGTGTTCAGGATGCCTGATGTAATGGGATTCCTGATTCCCCATGGTGTCACTAGGGAGAGAAAATAATTACAGTAAGTAACCTGTGCTTTCTGATATCATGGCTTTGATTTTGGATCATAGTTAACTTGTTCTTTGTCTTTCTCATCAATACTGTTAACATTTCAGTATGATAATCTATCTCTCAGCTGCTGGGTAGAATTTGGATAAGCAAGAAAACAAAGGTCTGAAAGTTGACCATTTTTCTTGCAGTGAACTTCTTTAACCTTTGAAAAAGAGAGTCATAACTTTTCTGAAAATTATTTTCCATTTTTACTCAGTTCACTTCCTGGTTATGCCTGGGAACAAGAAGCAGGAAGCACCATAAATCTTGCAAAAAAAAAAAAAAAAGCCTGTTCTGGCCAGCTTCCTAGCCCAGCTTTGCTGATCATTGAGTTTTGCCTCATTTGAATAAGCTTCGTGTAAGTAGCCAAGCTCATGTGCTTCTTCAAGCCATTTGCAAACTCCAAATCCCAAGAAGCCAACACATTGCTTCGTCTAGGCAGCCTGAACTCTGCCCTTTCACACCCAGCTTTCTTTCACATATAAAATACAGTTTTAGGGCTGCTTTGGTGTTTTGGATGAACTTGGTGCTAATGTGACTTTCAGTTTTACAGCCAAGTATAATATAAGTAGGCGTCGCGCAACCTTCCTTCACACTGCTTTGCTAATGCATTCTAATCCTGTCTGGTGATACCTGGTACAGTCCAGAGGCTGAATTAATCCCGAGCAGAGTTTACTAGTCGTGCTAAACCGCCATAAAACCTCTGCAGAGCTTTCCTAGGCTTAGCTCGAAGTTAACAAGTTGTTCCCTGTGCAACAGAGCAAAGCAGAACCCCTGCTCATGAAAAATCACTTGGGAATAGGTTTTCAAATTCATTCCCTCCTCATCTAGTGGTGGCACAGGGCTCTGGGATGGGCACCGTGGGGTCAGTGGGGGTGGCAGGTGACCTGGGAACACGATGCTCAGGTACAGGCACCGGTGGTGCCCCCAGGAAGGGATGTAGGGAGGGTGTGAGTGTTCTCTGAGGCATTAGGTCCGTTCTAGACCAGGAGGAAGAGGGTGTTTGATGAGGGCAGCACAGCCCCCGCTGACAAAGGGCTCTGCTGCCTGTCACACCTTGACTTGTTGAGCGAGAACACAGCCGGGGATCACAAAGCTGTCATCACAAAGCATTAGCATGAGAAAAGGAGCGCTCCTCTGTTTTGGCATGTCACACCCCAGTGACAGGGAGCACAAATACAGTCAGGCACACAGAACAGTGCAAGTCACTGTCGGCTTTGACAATGTTGGGCACCAAGGCTGTCACTCCTTTGACACAGCCCCTCCCTCCCCCTACCCACGCTGCCATTCGCAACAGCAGCTCGCCCACCGCTTTTATTTCTGCACAATGTGTCAATAATTACTTGTCAGGCCTCTGCTTATAGACCTGGGATGGTGAATAAACGCTTATTATGCCTGAAAAATGTTGCAAGCTTTACCATAAATCTTGTGTTACAAATGCACACAATAGGGGCTATTGGCACGGAGGCAAACACTCACATTAACATGTAAAGTCATGCTGCCCAGGATGGAGTTTGACAAACTAACTCGCAGCAAAGGAGTTTGTTGACCTTTTCTTCGCCTTCCTGGCAACCAGACTGGGCTTGTGTGTGTGTGTGTTAAAAATCCAGATGAAGAGATGAGAAGAGATGTAAACATCTTCCTGTTGGGGCTGCTGGAGTGAGGATGCTCTCCATCTGAGAGCACTTCAGAGAGGGTGTTCCCAGAGATCATCCTTCACACAGACACGAGCTAGGCAGGTGTGTAAAAGCTAAAGTTGACTGGATCTGATTCCAGCAACCCATTGGGTTCTGCCTGTGCCTGTTGACCCAGCAGAAACCCTGGCTGAAACTTTATTTGGACCTGGCAGCTGTTCATGACTTGCCCCTGAAAATTTCATCTCCCCAGCTGCTTCACCTCTTTGGGTTCCAGGTTGCTCCTGGCAGTGGGTTGGGGCTTTGGCTTTGATGTGCTGGAATGAATGGCACAGAAGGTGCTCATGTCAAAGGTGAAAGTGTCATGCACTGAGATTGGGATAAAGATGTTTAAAAGGAACTTTACAGAAGTAATAATTAGGGCTTGCGTTTATATACCTGACTGAAGTCTCATAGCCAACATTTTTATAAGCACAGAGGGATTTACCCTCTCAGTGCCTTTAGGTGGGACAGGTGAACTCAGCATGCTTCTACCTGTAGGCAATCTGAACTGCTCCCTGCAACTTTTCCTTGTTTTCCACCGATTAAATTTTATTTTTATGGTTTCTAATGATTTGCTTTATCTATTTAATCTTTGAAAAAAAGTTCTTGTTCAGTTTATGCCCATTTCTTTCTACAGTAAGTGATTGAAGTTATCCTATACTTGTTCAACTTTTTCATATTTTCAATATTCTTCCCCTCATAGTTGTTTTTTTTTCTATCATTTAATATCTACTTTACATACTTGTTTGTTTAGTTTTGCAATGAGACTTCAGTTTCATTTCCATTTCATTAACCATTTGTCCATAACCTTTCAGTTTTAGACTTCCTATCTGGATCTAGTGATTCAAATGCTAGGGAAAAAAAAATAAAATCTAAAGAACTCCTGTTTCAACCATGTTGTTATTAAAAAAATAGCAACACATTTCTTTTATCTATAGCCCTTACAGCAGACAATTTCTTTTAAGGAAACAAGAATTTGTTTTGCTTTTAATAAAACCTGAAGTGTGGAATCTACTTGTTCTAAACACTTTAAGCAACCCAAAACCAGAAAACCAGAAGTTTGCTGGTTTTGAGAGCCCAGCAAGCCCCTTCTTGCTTTAAAAAGAATAGACTTAGAAAATCTGTTCTATTTTCCAGGAAGAAAGTCCTCCTAAAATACTGATACAGAAGACTGGGTATGCTTAGTACTATAATGCTTAAGGCTTCTTTCTCCTTTAATCCAATGCACAGGTGTCACTTTAGTCTTCAAATCAGTGAATAAGGTATAAAAATTACTAAATCCAGCTGTGCTATCTCATAACCTTGTTTTTAGAGTATTAGGATGTCTTTGTTCAATGTATCCACATGAGTGTTAGGCATCTCTCCTCTTCTCTACGTTAGAAAAAATTTCATTCTCTTTCTCTATTCCAGTAAGACATTGTTTTTTTCTGTCACCACTGTGTCCAGTCTCAGACTTCATGGCAACCTCGAAAAATCTGAAGAGCTGAATTCATTGTTCAGAGATAAATATTACATCCTTTCCCTCCGTCACAGAGGAACATTGAAGCAGTTTAGCTGAGTTTGGCTTTCGGCATTCTGGACAGGGAGGGAACAAGGTTTGATTTAACTGTAATTGCAGGAGAGACTTTTAGAGGCAGAATGTAATGAGGAGCACTGGCAATTGGCCTGAAAGATAAAACCAAGCCCTTCTCTAAAATAAATAAATAGGCACACAGATTTTTCTCAAATATAAGTGGGCAGGAATTTAGTCTCACATGCAGAAGTTTCCAACTGAATGGCCTCCAGTTCTTGAGCTCTGCAAATGTTATATCCCTGCCAGAGGTATTATGATGTTGACAGTTTATACTGGGAAACTTTCATTCCCTACCTTTTTTTCCATGTGGCTACTTCCAAAGTTCATCTGGTACCATCAGGGAAATGAAAAGAAACAAAGAGCCAGTCACTTTGTTTTTTGTTTTTATGTTTTGGTGGTTTTTTTATCCTACATTTTTTTGACTTTTGAGTTGATTGCAGGTTTGTTTCAGGGCTGTGTTTTGTAACAGAAAACCTATGGTTAGAGTTCTGCAAACAGGGCCAGTGCTACACTACTGACATCTGCTAACAGAGCCGTGATGGGCAGAGATGGGCTGGTTTGTGATTTTTGGCCACTTCAGCCATTCCAACAAGAGTCACTGGTGTAAGAGTAGTTGTACTGACAAAACTCCCAGATTGTAATTTTGTCACTGCTTCTATGACATGACCTTTTCCACCCAAAATAAACACGGTACAAAAAGCTAAATAGTTGCCTAATAGCCGCTGTCTCCTGTGCAGGCTCCGGAGATTTTCATGTGAATCTGTGGCTGGAAAACAGGCACGGGACTGGTGCTCGAAGTCTCTGTGTTTTGTTTATGGCCCCATTAAAAGTCTTTTAAACTATTAAACTCGAGCTGAATCTTGGCGTTTTCTTTTCATACAAGCCTCCTGAGATCCCCCACTATGCAGTTTGTGAGGGTCTCTAGGGAAACCCAGGGGCTAATCCTCTTCTTTGCTTAACCTCAAAGATTATCAAAAGAGGGACAGCAGAAAGGAAAATCTGTCCCTGGAGTTGGTCTGATCTAAGGCTTATGTGCAGCTCTTCAGAAAAATGCTCTGATGGTTTTGGTGTTAAAAATCTGCTTTTAAAATAGAATCTAAACATTTAGTCATTTGTCTTGGCCTGGCTTCCATTTTTTAAATCTCTGTAGTGTATATTTTAAAGAAGTTTCACATCTTTTTCTTAAAAATTACAGCTACCGAACTAAAGCCTTTTATATTCAATTAAGAGATGCTTTTTTTCTAGGTCATCTCAGCATACCTATAAATTGTTACCTGTTCACTAGAGCTTACCTTCGAGGTGTGAGGCTAACATTCCTTAATGGAAGAGACTGAGATGGAGCAAAAGAAAGCCTGTTGATAGAACCTCAATGACAATATTTGTCTCTGCAGAGATAGACACTTCCTTTCTGAAATGCTAAAGTGAAATGCTTCATTGGGGTACTGGATGGTGTGGAAGAAGTTTTCCCCTGAAACCTGTTAGGAGCTGTTGGGGACTTGTGGTCATCAAAGACAGGAGGAGATGGCTTGGTTGAAAAGAGTGATTTGAGGGATTGTTTGATGATTGTCACGTGTCTGGTTTCACTCACCCCAGAATTCTGATTTGCAGTGATTTGTTCATCTCTGTTAGTTCATCTCTTCATCTCTCGTCCCAGCTTTAGGACAGTCTGCCCAGTTTGAAATGTCAGATCCACTGCTGGAGTGGAGTTTGTGTAAGACCACGGTGAGGGTTTTGGTTGAGATAATTTGGAAGGTGCCCATGGACAGTGATAATCTCCACACCAAATTGTGCAACTGCCTCCCTATAAACCCAGGAAATTCTCCAGGACATGAGGGTCAGGCGTCCATTGCATCGACCAAAGGACTCTGAGCTTGGCCTTGTGTGCTCCCAGGAACTGGGCAGGGGTTTCTGTATGAGTTAAAGCAGACGATGAATTGCAAGATGCAGAGGAAAAAACCCCTCTGCTGATTTTTCATAAGCATTGCCATGAGTCAGCTGCACATGACAGTGTCCTTCAAGGTTACATCTGCAGGAGAGGACAACAAGGAGAGCTGGGCTGAGCACGAGAGCACACTTTCAGCAAATTCCCTGCCCTTATCTTGGATTGTTTATGGCTCCTCTGGGAGGATTATGACCTTCTATCTCCTTTCCATGGAGGGTGGATTTTGTTTTGAAAACATCTTTTTCCTACAGAAGTGTCATAGTCAGTTTGAGTCAATTTTATAAACCTTCCTCCTCGAAATGCAATACCAGCAGACTTTTGTTTTTCACTTTTAATGGTGACAAATCCAGTAACTATGGAGTACATTAACCTCTCTGCTGCTGCAATCTTCTGTATTTTGATGTTTGTTTTCTGAATTTATTTGTCTGAATTGGATCTAACCACTGAGAAACTGAAAACCTCAAATTTAAGTGCAGACTTCTATAAACTACTGTTTTCCAGGCTCTTGTACTGACATACCATTGCTGCAGGGAAAATGTATGTGGTTACTCCAGATTATAGTTCTGTCCTTCTAATTGTTGAGGGTAAAATATATAGTTTTAACTGGTTTATGTGTACCAAACCCAGTTCCTATGATTTCTATTAGGAGTGGAAGCTATATTTTGTTCTGGAGAAAGTTATCTACCATTGCTCTCCCTGAAAAAAAACCCCAAAATTTCCATCAGAATCCTTTTGCCTCAGACTCTTCCCATGCTGAACTTCCAGCATCTCTCTTTCAAGAACGGTCCTTAACTTTTGCTACAGCTTCGTAGACATTCTGATGCTGAAATTTGAAATGAGACACTGAAGCATCTCGCTATAACATCGTTTCTTTCTTTCTTTCTTGGAAAACCGGTTCAGTTGGTTGGGAGGAAAAAAAAAATAGATGTAATAGGTGCCAATTTTAGTGGGGCTTTTGACAGGTTATGTTGTAGGTGAGGCAGAGAAATCTGGTCAAGGTTGAGTGGCTGGAAAATAGGTACATGGTTGGTGGCAGGGGATGGTGACAGACGTTAAATTAAGGATTAAAAAAGGTGTGGTGTTAGGTTCGGAGGGCTTCTCAAAAGAGCAGCTTTGTAGCTGACTGCAGTTGGCTCTCATGTGGTCAACATGGGTTTTTTGGGTATTGGTATCTGGGGTTGTGTGTTTTAAAGAGGATGTATGAGATTTGCCAAGAGTGAGGATGGGAAAAATTGCCAATGTCCTTTAGCAATACACTGGAATTCTAAACTTGCTGGTAAATAGAAGGAATCTTTAGAACTAAGACATTGTACTGGATGCAGCTGTGATGGAGCTTAGGAGCTGGTTACTTTTGCTCTAGATAAGAAGTTCTTATAAAAAGAATATTGACATTTTTCTCCATGTCACAGGGAATAAGTAGGAAAGTAATTGAATTCAATTACTGCAAAGTTGCAAGTTGATTTGTGTAAGATACTAGGAAAATTAAATGATGAAAGTTGTGAAGCATCTGAAAGAAATATCTAAGGAGGCTTCAAATTTCCTTTACTGTATGTTTTTAGCTACAAATTAGATTGAAATCAATCAGGAACATTCTTGAAATATTTATCCAACTGTTGTGCAAGGGGAAGAACTTGCTGACCTTTTGAGTCTTCCTTTGCTGTGATAATCTGTCTCAAAAACCAGTTTCTTCTATTTTGCTTACAAGAATCAGCTTCTAAAATCCTCATGTGTGTAGAGCTGGTTTTGTGGCTGTTTTCCACTTTGTTTTTCTTCTCTTCCATGATTTGTTTGATTTTTCCTCACACTTGTGGATGTGTGTTGACTTTACGACTGGCTGGAAGGAGAGTGGTGGCTTCCTATACTGAAAATATTGAGATTTCTAGAACAAATCAATCTACTTATAAAGAAAGAAAACAAAATCTATTTTTTTTTTCAAACAATCTCCATAAAATTGGGGTAAGGCCAAACTAAAATATTCCTCTTGATATGCTTGGCATGTTTTGATGCCTATCAGAAACAGCACATGGAGACACAGATGTGGAATTAAGAGGGTGGAGGAAATACTGATGTTGTTATTAGAAGGGGACGTCCACATTGTTGATTCTGAACAAATACAACAAAGCTGCTGGTTAATGCAGCGCTGGCGTGTGTTTGGATGACAGCCCCAAGTGTGAGAGGGGCGTTTGAACATGCAGTTGGCGTGGGGCAGCCCCAAAACCACTGCAGGCCGTGCTGCTCTCCGTGCCAGTGCCCATCCTTTTGATGTGGCTGCCACATGTGCACAGCTTTGCCAGCAGCCAATTAGGCAAACTTTTCATTAGAAAGAAAATTGTCAACCACTGCTTTTACAGGCTTCCAAGAACGAGTCCTGCCCTCCACCCCACCCCCAAGACGGTTGTTTGAGGGGAGGAAAACTTTCTGGACTGAAATCTGGTTTCTTGGTTGTGTGAATAACTAGAACTGGACAGATACAGAATTTGCTGCCTCGGTAGCAAGGCCAGGAACTCTTTTGACTCCAGTGATAGTTTTGGGTGCTCATTTTCTGGTGTGATAGACAGGTGTCTTGATTAACACTGTCAGCCCTCAGGTACAGCTACAGAGATGACAGCAGGAAGGGAAAATAAATCAGTTAATGAAGTTGTGTGAGTCATTGCTGGGTATCCATGTTAGAATAAGGCTTTTTCACCCTCCTGGCAGGATACATGACCTCATATGCCCACAGGAGACTCTGTGTTGGATTTGTTCCATTTTGTGTAATTTTGAAATTCATGAAGTTCATTGGAAGGATTAATTATGTATAAGGCATGTGTCTGCATGTTCTTTTCATCTGTGAATGTTACCCTGTGTGCAGTTATTATGGGTCTGATTGGACTCAACATTTTGACAAGAATTCAGTGACAAAAGGGGCCCATTAGTCTTTGAAGTCATGGGCCAAGGAAGAGGAATGCCAGTAACATCAGTAATGACCTCATTTAACTTGTGACAGAGTACAAGATAATCAGGAAAGGTCATTGTAATATAACTGTGGTTTATTCTATATGCAGCCCAACTCATGTTTCAGCCAGGCTGTGTTGCAATTTTAATGAATGTGAAATCCTCTTATGTTCCCATGCAGGAAGGATGGACAGAACAAGACAACAACTGGGAAGATCCATCCCTCTCTGATATACTTCAAAGTGAATTAGCAAAGAGCTAGGAACAATAAAAACTTCTTGTCTTCTGTGAGATTTTCTGAAAATTTTAATTTTTTACTGAAGAAGCAGTCTTGTCAACAGGAAAAAAGTAAGTTCCCATGTTGTCTTTTCATCATGAAACTATGTAAAGCTATAAAACACAAAGATTTCTCTTTTCAGTCAAAACTGAAAAGCTGTAGGGACAAACAGTCTGTTTGAAATTGCCAGGGGAAAACAAAATATAGTCTGCATTAATGGGACATTCCTGTGAACCTCTAATGCAATTATCCAGCTGCTTTATGAGCAGTATGAGTATGCAGTCGTCAGCTTTGGAAATCCATCTCCCCTCTGCACAAGTTACACCTGAAGTAACAAAACTTTTGAGAAAGAAAATAATCCAAACAAAACCATTTCCATTGTCTCTTTTATATTCTTTCCTTATGTTGCTTATGACCCTATACACTTTAGATTTTGGAACAGATTTATATAAAAGGATGAAAATACTGTAAACCAGACAATTGTCCTGGTATTTTTGTCCTGGTAGGAGACAAGAATTACTGGAAATATCTTGGAATAAAGCTGTATTGAGAGGAAACCTCTCTCCATGCAGTCCTCTGAGATTTGGGTATTTTACAAAGGGCTTGAGTCAACATCAGACTTTTGTGTTTGTAGTGTGGTTCAGCTTTCGTGCACTGACACTGGAGGTAGTTTCCATTAGATGCCCATGGGCTGTCATTCTTCTGTTTTGCTTCTGAGCTGTGTCTTTTCAACATTAACTTTTATGGTTTCAGCAGCTTCCACTTGAGGTTTGCAGACATCTCCAATTAAGACGAATTGTCGTCCATATGGACAGACTTCTGTTTCATCAGGCTTTTTTGGAATAAAGGATATTTTGTCATCAGCACAAGAAAGGATGATATTTCATTTGTTTAGCCCTAGTTGGGAATGTTTTGAACAGACAAAGCCCACGAGGGCCTGGTTTCCAAAAGCAGCTCTAGATTGTGCCATCAGCTCCTTTCTCTCCCGTACAGAATTGGCTTGGTGTTTGTATTTTAAGATCAAAATCATGTCACAGCTGAGACAGACCTTTAGGTGAGGATTCATAGACTGAGGATGGCAAACCTGCATCTCTGGAGGGCTGGGGTTCCTCAGAGCTGAGACATGTCCCCGTTGTTCCTCAGAGGTAAAGTAACTCTGTAAGAGGTATGGAAACCCTCCCTTCATGCCCAAAGCATTCCACATTAAAGAGAGACACTGAAGCAGGAGATATATATGATGCAAGGGCTTGTTTACATCTCATGCCCAGCAGACAGAGCTCTTTGCACATCCACATGCTTTCCTGATGTCTTCATGGTGTTTGGGATTACGTAAGGAGCAGTGACAGTAACCACTGTGTGCTCAATGTGCTCCATTGATCTCATCACCCCTGTATGAATTTCCACACAGTGGTGACTAAACTTTGTGGATCCTGCCTTGGAATGCTTTGGTTGCAGGATAAATCACGGCATGGATTTTTTAAAGCTAATTCCTTCTGCTGATACCTCACAGTCTTTTCAAGAGTTTTTGAAGAGATGTGTCTCATCCCTGCTCCTAAACTGAGCTACAAATTTTAGTTCCACAAGCCTGCTCGAATATGCAAACAGTTGACTCTGATTTCACAATAGCTGGCTGTTTGAAAACATTCAAGTGTGTAGAAATACTGTGACACTAATTTAAATGTCTCACAGTCAAAGCCTTGCAGTTGTTTTCTTGCAACACGTGTCTCTTACTGGAAGCAAAAACAAGTGGGGCGAGTGGAAAACATGTGACTGCCTCCATTATTTACATCCTCTTCCCACCCCTGGCCAGCACTTTTTGAATATGAAAGTCACCGGAGAGCAGCAGCCTATAAATATTCAGAGAAATCCAGGCAGGGCAAAAATGTTGCAAAAACCTTTGACTAACAGTTCACAGAGCCTGTGAGTTGGGACTAACCACCGCTGGCCGGGGACATGGGCTGGATTCAAACAAAGGCTGATTGTAATTTTGTGGTTGGACATGAATGTTTTGCACAGCACTGATTGAGGCCACTTTGAAAACTGGGCCAGGGTTGTAAAATAACCTATTTATTGCAGTGTGCATTGTATTTGAAAACACAATGAAGCCTTGTAGATTCTAGCTGGGCTTGGTAGAGTCCTTGCAGCTGAAAAAAAGCTCTTCTGGCTATGAGGAGTCTTGTGGGACCTTGCTTGTTTTATTTATATGCCTGTGATAGGGTTAGGTAAAGTGGAGCAAACACAAAGCAAGGAATTGGGTACCTTTAGGTTCTAATTCTAGTTTTTCCATTGATTTTTCTCTTTGACCTTTGGCAAGTCATTTAACCCTTTGGCCCTTTGATTTCCTACACAAAGAAGCAGGATAAGACTGTGCTGCTCAGACAGCATGATGACTAATGAATTAATGTTAATGAATTAATAATTGTAAAGCCTGCAGACCATGCAAAGCCTTATGTTAGTGGGCAATGTTACAGGAGTCTCTGAGTCTGTCCAGCATTGTCTGTGTATGATGAAGTCACCTCCCACTGATTTACTTTGGGCCCTCAGATGAACCCAAGGCTGAGCTCGAGGGTTGAACTTGTGACCCATGGCACGAGCAGTGTGGTGACCTCCTGCCTGAGGCAGAGCACGAGGAACTGGGCTCTTAAACATCAGCAGGTGTTGAAAGCTGCAGATTTGCTCTTTCTGAGCTTTGCACGATGCTGTAAGAGCCTGAAGTCCCTTAACTTCGTGGGTCCCTCAGAGCCTCTGTGAGCAGCATGGTCAGACAGTTGGTGGCACCTGGAGCAAGGTGGGAACCTTGTTCTCCTCTGTGCTGCGGCCTGGGGGAGCTCAGGCACCCCGAGGATAAATCCCCATTTAGCCAAGGGAATGGGGGAGCAAAGGCTCCTCATGGCACAGGGGTGTAACCTGCCTGCCCAGGCTCACTGCAGCAAGGAGCTTGTGGGTCTGCTTTGTCACCTGAAGCTGGTGATCAGTTTTTTAATTTGTTGGTTTTGTTGCCTCCATCCTTTCTGTAACGTCTTTCACAGCAGATCTGGTTACCTGCCTGCCCTGGAAATGTGTGTGGTTAGAGATGTGACACAAGTGTTGTCTGTAGAGGCTGAGGCTCAGCTGAGGGCTGGCTCTGCTCATCACCCTGCTCACTTGGCTCTTACTGAAAGCTGAGCAATTCAGGACTTTGGGTAGTCAGTGTGTAGTAGACCCCCTGAACCCTTTTCCAGTTATTGGGATCTAAGAGAGAACCTAATGAAAAATGCTTCCTTTGTTTTTTGTAAAAAAAAGAAAAAAAAAGATCTTGACTAAATTCCATAGCAAAGGCAAAAATAGAGGGGGGAATAGACAGGTACTGTAGATAATTCACTACAACAAATTTGCTTTCAGATGTAACTTTGGATTCTTTCTCACCTGGTTAGGACCTAACTGCTACAAATCTACTCTGCATGATCTGCCTCCATATATTTATATGTTGTCTGTGTGACTTCCACACAGAACAAGCCATGATAGAAATCTTTCATTTAATTAAAATTGATTTTAAAATTCCCTTGATCAATAATGAGTTAAAATTCATGCCGGCAGTGATGGGAACAGCAAACCTTCTGAGAAAAGCTTTCAGGCCAGTGGTTTTGGCTTTAGAGGCTGGGTCTTGCTTGAAATTATCCTTTTCTTGGCTCCAGGCTCCGTGGTGCTTGGCACACTATGGTTTACCCTATAGCCCAGCTTCTCAACCACCCATATGAAAAGCTGAGACATCCAGTCTAAAGGTCTCTTTCTTTTTCTGCCTTTTTCAGTGTAGATCCTTTAAACATCCTACTCTTTGTAGCTCTGTTGTCATCAGGTTGGTAATGCCTACTGGGCTTCAAGATGAAATTAAAATCTCATGGAAAATGATCCAATATTTCTTCTTTGATTCCTACACTGCAGCCTATCTGAAGTGTTTGAAGTGCTTGCTCAGATGGCAAAATGAGGTAAGTTATTAGTAAAGGGATATTTAACAGCTGAGTTTTAAAGATTGCAAAATCCCTCAGCATTTAAGCCTCATTCCCCTGCAGAAGAAAGACCCAAAGCAAATATGTATAATATAGAAGAACATGGTTTATGTAACCTTGCCTTAGAGAAATTGGAGAGATTAATAAAGACTGGCTTCAAATGACAGTAATGCTCTGCTGTTCACACTCCAGGGTGCTTCCTAATTAATTGTCTCAAGCCTTTGCTGAGAGATACTTTACCAAAAGTGCTGTGATCAAGGAAAATTAAGACGCTGAGGTACTCACTCAGTGCTGCTTCTCTCCTGAGAGTTACTCATTTATCCCATCCCAGCATTCCCATCTCAGTGATGAGAACTTCGTTCCTGATCAGGCAACTGGATCCCCCTGCTTGACTTCCCTTGAAGCCACATGGACCTGAGATAACAAATCAACAAATTAACACAGAGGATCTGATAGCAGGACTGGGGGACCTGTTAACTCTGCACTGGCCTTGACAGTTTAATTCTGGGTAATTAATGTGTAAATAACATCAATTTACAGAGTTTCATAGAGAGTGAAACCAGAGAGGTGCATTGTACAGGAATTGCAGAAAATCAGTGTCAAACAGGGAGGAAAGGAAATGTCAGCTGTAGTAGAAAGGTCTGGCATGATCTTGGATCAAATGGGGAAGTGTCACCATTTTATTCCCTGGTTAGGGGAAACTGGTGCATTATTGCCTGGTTAATTGACATCTTGTGCTGGAGATATTGACAGCTGATTTGCTGTTGTTTGCTGTCTCTTAGAGAAGTACAGAAACCCAAAAGATGCCATGAAGAGGAAATGTTTTTGGAAGTAGAAAAACAGGTACCCCACTAAGCATTTCCTAGCACATGGGAGAGGGCAAACAGTCCGAGGATCACTCAGTTTAAATTAACTCTATTACATTGAAAACACTTACAAAATTAGTAAACATTGTGATAGTGATAGTGGGACTTCTTTTGCCATTAAAAAAAAATAATTAGGATGCCTTCATGCTAATATGGATGGGTAATAATTTCTTATTAAAAAGGTTGTTCCTTGCAGGAGTGGGGCAGTGCCCTGGGGCTGTGGCTGTACAATCTGTGACAGGAGGGTGACAGAGCTGCAGGGTTGCCCAGGCCCTGGCTGGATGTGCAGCCACGAGCAGGTGGCAGCACCAGGAACAGGCTCTTGGTCTCCCCACTCTCAGCTCCAGACAGCACTACCCTGCCTGCAAAACATTCCTTTGCCCATTTTTCTTTTTATACCTACACGATCACATTTTTACAGCAAAGTAGCCAAACCTTACTCATTTTACTTTTTGATGAGAAACACTTTTCACAGCTCTGCTTGGTAGTAGAATTAGATGTGTCGTGCTCTCCAATCGTGCATGTCGTGACTAGGGAGTTGTTTCATGCTTGCTGCAGCCCAGTTTCTCTGAGCATCTTGGATGCATTGCAGGAAAATTCCACGCTGTTCCCCAGGGGAGACTTTTAGGCCACCCTGTGATAGCTGAGGCTGGGATGTCCCAATTTCAGGGACAGAAAGATGAGGCCACACCAGCAGCAGTTCAAGGGAACCAACCGTTTATTTCAAAAAATCTGACTCCATTTTTTCTACATCTACAAAGGTCCAGAGATCGGCCACCACAGGGGCCACCTCCTCAACCTGGATGGTGGACATCACCATCAATCACTTCTTCTCTCAGAGGACAGGAATGTAAATATCTATTTTTACACACTCGTTTACATTCCACTCTGTGGGAACCCACAGCACAAAGACAGAAGGCTGAAAATTCAGGGCGACACCACCCTGTGCTGTGGCACCCTGTATTTCAATGGACTTGTTCTGTGCTTTGAGATGACTGGAACTCTTGCCTTTCCATTTCTCCTCTCTCTCTCTCTCTCTTCCCCCTTTGTCTGCTCCCAAATAACTAAAAAAAATTGCAGGTAGTCTGTTCTGGCTACTGATGAGTATTTCTTGTTTTGCTTGGCACTAGAAATAGGAAGAAGTGTCTCCGAAACAACCAGTAGGATGGCACACAAATGGCTTTCTTAAATTTTTCTATTTAAATTGAAAAAAAAAAATCAGTACCAGTCTGTATTTTTTGTTTTTTTTCAATCAGTTCCTCCTAGAGGGGCATATTCTTGTGAGAAAAATGCTGCTTTCAGAAGGATAGGAAAGCATCTACTGTGATTTGATTTTCTTTTTCTTTCCACTCTCCTACTGCACTATTCCACGGTGGAGCATAAGGCTGTTAGATCCTTGCTAATAAGGTAGTTCCAGTGACTGTGCAAAGAAATGTCAAAATGTTAATGCAGTCATCAAGAGCTCCCAGGCTGCCTCAGCTATTTGAATTGATTTCAGAGGGTTCTGATCAGAGGAACAGTTCCTTCCTTGGAGTTTACATCTGCTTTATTTTCCATGAAGGCATTTTGGAGCCTCTGCCTTGAGTCCTGGTTGGGGGAACACTTGCCAAGGCAAACAACCCCCATTTTCCCTCCTCACCCACGCACCTGCTGTTTGTTTCTTTGTGCTCCAGCCTTGTCATTGTGCCATTCCAGTTGTTGCTCGTTGTCACAAGGGAACAGGGTACGTAAAGCTGAGGTAATTTAAGGGAAATGGAAGACAGACAGATGTAATTGCCCACATTGTCATTTGGGCCAGGATGAGTGTGGTAATACAAAGTTACTAAAGACATATATGTATATAAATAAGTAAATATAATATAATGTATTTCAGGATAAAGAATGGTCAGCACCTGAATTTCTGAGTGACATGAGCAGCAGGATCTGATGCCACCTCTTCCTGTCACAATGAGAAGCTCAGTAAGTCCCACTCCAACAATTCATTGTGAGTAACCACCACCACTCCTTGGGTTGAAAGTTTTGGCCTGTTTACTTTGTCATAATATTATTACCTAATGCAGTTCCAGGTTTTCTCAGCAATTTAATTAAAAGATACATGTTTTTCTATAATAAGAGCAAGAAAATGTATAATTTTTGCTATGGAAAAATGTTGGTTATTTCATACATCTAATTTTATTTTGATTGGAGATGAAAATGGGCAATGCTTCCCAGAAGAAAACGTGACCCTGCACACTACGTTGGAGGCAATTTAGGGATTATAGTTTGTATTTTCTGATATAGTTGTCTGTTGTCTGTTGTGTGGAAAATTTAGCTTGCAGAAAGTCTATAAAACTGGCCAGAGAGCATGAGAGAGAGATATTACATTACTTTCAATCACTAAGCTCTTGGTTTAGATGAAAAGCCTTGCTGTTTTCCTCTTACAGTTTCTGCTTCAACCTTTCTGCTTGTGAGCCATGTAGTCATAGTCTGTGGACCTGAAAACAGCAGCAAAGCTGTTGCAAATTATTTTATTTGGTGTTTCTGGTGTGGTGTATTTGAAGTGTTGGAAAATTGATTTTAAAGCTTACCTGCTTCAAAGGCAGAAATGTTAGATAATGGTTTGAGGGAATAGAGAGAAAGGAAACACAGCAAAAGCTGCTGCTGCTGCTTTTGTTCCAGTGCATCCTCTTCAGTGGATCCCTGGGACACACCTTGAGTTCTGGTACTCCCTGGAGTTCCCTTGTGGTTTCTTTTTTGTCTCTTCCTCTCAAGACCCTTTTGACCATCTGTGGCTTGTGGGGAATATGAAAGCTCCTTCCTGTGTCCAAGATCAATAGCTTTGAAACCAGAGCACAAGAAGCCACTAATCATCTTTTCCACCAGGCGTGATTAATTTCTGAAGTGCTTCAGCTAGTTCCCTTTGAAGTTCCCTTTCCATTTTTTTTAATTTTTTTTTTTTTTTTTCAGCAAGTGTCCAAAACTCTGAGGCCCACACCCACATGTGTCCTGCAAGAGGCTGGGGCTGGCGAGGACTCCTCTGGAGTCTCTGCTGTTTGGATGTGGGTAGGCCAGAGCACTTTTTGGAAAGCTCTCCCAGATCCTGAAAATGTGATTTAAAAACCAGTTGAGATGTTTCCCAAAGCACCCTGGCTTCAGTGGAAAGTGGTGCTGCTTTTCTGTCTGAATCTTGGATTGAGAAAAGAAGGAAAAAGGAGGGGGAGGAAAAAACACCCCAAGCAGCCACACTACGAGATTTAATTGAGTGTGTTTCAGTTCCTCAACCTCATGCCAGCTGAATAAGAAAGTGACTGAGAGAAGCTACATCCCCCATCACCTCCTCTTTATGTGGGTAAATAAGACCTTCCAGCAGAGCTGAGGCTGGGCCAGTGGAAATATTTTTATTATTATTGTTATTATATTTTCTTAAGTGTTATTTTTAAAGTTCAGTCATCCACAAATCCACCTGGTCTCTCTTCCTGCTTTTCCTGCATGCCACAGCAACACTGAGGGCTGCTTACAGCCCTGCTCACAGAAGGGGAAATTGCATGTGATGTGTGGATGGGTTCCCTGGAACTCTGAAACTGCACAAGTGCCACACTGTCATCTTTGCAAGTACCAAAAAATGGTTGTACTGCAAATGGGTGATGTGGCATTGGCTCACCCAGAGGTGAACATGCCAGCTTGTCAGTGTGGGCATGTACATGAGCCTCAACTCTGCTTCCAGTTGTGTTTGGCCACAGTTTTCTAATTGATCTCTGGCACTCAGAGCTGCCCTTGTGTACAAGCCATGGATGGCTGAGCTGTAGTTGATTGCTGCTCAGTTTGCAGGTACAAATAACTCTGTGCACCCCCATTTCCTTCTCTGCACAGGCACATTTCTAGTGATCAGAGTTTGAAAAGGAGTGATAACTGCTTGTGAGTACCAAAGATATGTGCTGCTCTTGTAAGGCTGCCACTGAATGCTAGGTAGGGAAGGCATCCACAACACAACCTGTTGCCAGGAAATCCCTCTTGGAAAACAGGACTTGGCTACTATTTATTTTTAATATACCGGATTTGTTTATTTTTTGTTCATGCATATTCAGTCATAACCACTTCTGGCTGCTACAGGAGCTGTGAGGCTCTATGAAAAACTCTGTTTTCTTCACTTTTGCAGCACTAGCTAAGGATGGAACTGAAA
This sequence comes from Cyanoderma ruficeps, assembly GCA_008694505.1. Lineage (NCBI taxonomy): Eukaryota > Metazoa > Chordata > Aves > Passeriformes > Timaliidae > Cyanoderma > Cyanoderma ruficeps. The sequence goes on from VZDJ01000175.1 coordinate 1,443,833, forward strand.
CCTAATCAGGAAGCTTGTGCTGGCAATGTTTCTTACCCAAATGTGTCGGCTTGAGCATTTCTGGGCATCTGTGCTCAATGTGAAGCACCTGCTCGTGTAAGGTATGTTCTGTAAAGATTGGATGCTGGCCCAGTTGGAAAGGAAGAGTTCACACATTTAAGAAGAAATAACCTGTTGAAGGCACAGTGGTGAGCAAAGAAGCTCCTGGTTCTACAGCAACAGGAATATCAGGGGTGGGAGGGGAGCCTCCACAGCAGGAACAGAGAATGTAGACAGAAAATTAAAATGCTCTGCAGTGATTGCAGTAAACTGCTAATGTGCAAAACAGAGGCAAGTGGTTCCCTCTGTGGTTCTGGCAGTGTGAAATGCGTTTTCTGCTCTCTCTTAAGGGTGACCCACTTATAAAGTAGTTGAATGATGACAGTAGACATCAGTGACACTAAAACTAAATAAATACAGCTGTAGATGTTCTCCTAAAGGAGAATCTCACAGAAAATAACTGTTAGGGAGCCCAGGCGTTGCTTTCAGTTAACAGTGGATGCAGTTTCTCCTGGTCTTACTGGAGATGTGTGTTTGTCAAACTGAGTATAAAGATTATGCTCTGTTTAAGCTGCTCTCCCTTGTTTCCCTCTCATCCATCCTGTTTCTGCTCTGTATTCTAAGACTGCTTTTCATCTCCCAGAACAGGGCAAGATCCCTTGTCTCTGGACACTTCACATTCCAGGGTTTCGTGGCTAATGCTTGGGTCCCTGGTGTCTCCTCAATTGTGGCTGGATGTTATGAGGGAATCGTGACCATTGTGATTTGGAACATACACAAAAACTATGGTTTTCATGACCTTGTAAACATTAGGTAATAGGAGACATTATTCATTAAATTATGTGATAAATAATATAGAACTATTCACATTTTTTCACCTTAAAAAAGAAAATAACTATTAGTCCTTTTATTGAATTTTCATGTTGGGGTCATCCAGTGTGAAACTGTTTCCTGCAGGTTGGTCCCCAGGCTGTGTCCAGAATGAGGTGCAGCTGATGTTATATTAATTTGGCCAATATCCAGATAGGGACTTCAAGTGAACTTCTGTCCCCAGGAAAGAAAAGGGCAGCACTGCCAGCTCAAGGCTTGGATTGTCCCCTGAGCCATCCTCTGGGTTTGTTTCTCAGGACAGCAAGTGATTCCCAAACTGGCTGTTAGTGCTGAGACCATTTGAAACCATCAGCCCCAATTGCTTTGAACTACCCTAACTTCAAAACAGGCATGTGATTTTCTGCACTAAATCCAAAGTGGAGAAAAAAGTTGCTTCTGAGGCTGGAAACTTGCACGAAGGACCAAGTTTAGCTGTAATTCAAACACTTAGGAGTGAATTATGATTCCCTAAAGTTCACCAAACCCCCCTTGGAAAGAATGAGGCCACTCAGAGTGTGGGGGTATTAGTCTTTAGGAAAGGGCTGCCCATCCATGAATTCCCCTTCTTCTCCTTGCATGCCGTTCCTTAAATTGTCTCCTTCACAATAGATTTTATCATTTGCTGTCCATTTACTGCCAAGGCATTCTTGTACCTGCTGCAGCAGCTCCAGGCAAGGAATGTGAGGTACAAGTGTGTGCTGGAAGGTGCAGGATATTTTAAGGGTTCATTCTTTTGCCAGTGATGCTTCATCCTTGCCTAGTTACTTTCTGGTCATTTTCCTCCCAGTTTGTGTCCCCGTGTCTCAGCCCACAGACAGCAGGTCAGTTTGTCTCATGGGGATTGAGGATCTGATTCTTTTCTGGCTTCTCTACATTTTGTTTTTTCCCTTGTGCAGAGGAGCACAGGGCACAGTGTGTAACTGGTATTCAGCCTTTTCAGAGTGGCAATCTTTCCCTAGTCCAACAAGCAATAAGAGGTGAAGGTGGCACAATATTAGGTCTAGCATTGACTGCTTGGGTGATATTTATTTAATATAATGAATAATATTAAGCTAGGGATAAAGAACATAAAGAAAATACGGTATTTTCTTTTATTTTCTTTTTTTTCTGCTTTGTCTGCTTTCCTCATCCATTACAGGCTTTCTTTTCCTGGTTTTGGAGGGGTGTAAGGATGAAGCTGTACTTTTAGTAAAGTCACTAAATGTAGAGTTTCATCACACCCACACAAATGATAGTTGGTGGTGCACTATTTCTGTACAAACATTTTACTGAATCTGTAGCTTTGTATTGAGCTGCATTTTCCTCCTGAATAGTTTTAAAATGGTTGGTAAGAGGGGATTTGAGGTCCTTCAAATCTCATTCTATCCCCCCGTTACAATTAATGTTGCTATTGAACATTTTAGATGCAAATATAATGCTAAAAGAATGGTAAAAATCGTATGAATATAAAAATGTAAGAGGTTTTCCCTGTGGTTGTTTAATGTCTTTATCTTGTGCCTGGGAATGCTGGTTTGGATGCATGTGTGAAATGGCGGGGGCTTTTCCTCCTCTTGTAAAGCATTTATTTCCTTCTTGTGGAGAAAGAAGCTTTGCAAAAAGAAGTGAGGCAAAGAGAGACAAAGAGGCTGTAAGGGATGGAAGATGGAGTGCTGGTATTGGCACATGTACAGGTCTGTGTTCTTTGTGGCCGACACAGTGCACTGTGCCTGGGTAATGCAGCATCTGCCTTGGCACAGGGGCTCTCTAATATTCATGGAAGTCATAAAGCGCATGAAAATACATTTCTTTCTCTTTCCCCCTTCTTTTGAAACCTCAAGGTGTTGACTGGTGGCTCACTATAGCACTTAGTTTGTTACCACCCATTCACACCTCTGTGTGTCTACTGTCCCCACCTCCTCTGACACTTCCCTTGCTGTAACGATGTGTTGCAGAAATAAATTGTGTTGCACAATGAGCACGTAGAAAGAACAAGAGGGTATTTAAAAGCTGAGAAATAGGAGAACTGGTGTGGAAAGAGAGAGAGGGAAGTGCTTTTGGCACACTGAGCTGGTAATATATTATAATTCAAGCTCCATGTTTGCTGCGCCACAGTGATTATAGCACTCATTTGAATGCTGGAAGTTGAATTTAACAGGAAGGAATTGAAAAGCCCAGGACTTGGGGTGCTGCTTGAGAGCTTGGGAGTTCAGAGTGTGGCTTCTCTGCTTTCCTCTAAGATCTGTATGAAAAAGAAATGTTTTTCTGTCTTGGTGTTTGGGTTTGTTTTTTCTCCTCCACACAGGTCTGAAACCAACAGAGGTTTTGCAAAGATTCTGCTTAATGGTGGATCCATAAAAATCCCATTCAGTGCCTTGAGAGGTTTGCCTTGGTGTGAAGAGACTTTCTGAGACAGAGAAATGAGTTGAAATAAACATTTAGTGTTTCAGCCATGCAATCGTAACACTTTCCTTTAGTTCCACATCTCCCTGGGAAGATTGTGCCCCTTGATCACACTCCAAATGAGCCAAGGCCGTGCTTTGCATTCACACAGCACAGGCAGACACCAGGCACCTTTTGCATTCCATGTGCAAACCTCCTTTGCTCGCTCTTGGAAGCCGGTGCTGAAGGAGATGGTACCAAACTTTATTTTCTTTCCAATTCTGTTCGGTCTCAGTGAGCTCCCAATTTGAAATGATGGCTTGCCCTTAAAGAGCTGCTTGCACTTGACAAGCGTGTGGCAGTTCTTCATTAATTACCAGCAGCCCTTCCCAGCACAACCTCAGTTAGGTAGAATATTTGTTCAGCGCACATAATTATCTCTCTGTCGCTCTCTCTCTCTCATATCGATTCGTGTGGAAAATATGATTAAAACATGAACATCTACAAATGATTCAGAATAACAAGAGAGGAAAGGCCATTGTTTTTCGCACTGACTATACTAGATTACTATAATTACAGCTGAATGGTTATACATTTCTCTGTGTCCCCCACAAGACTGTGCTCACACGCAGCCCCAGCGTTACCGCTTAAAATCAGGTTTAGAAGAAATAGCCTCTTAAAGGATGTTTCTTTGACCCATTAAGGACCTTTACCTTGGCACTTGCACGTGTAATCTCTGGCATAAGGTCATGCAGAGCGGGGGTAGAGCTCGGAAAAGAAACACCAACCCTTCAGACATCTGTTGTGGTGCTCGGGCCAAGAGCGGAGGGGAGGCTGTGCCAGTTCGGCAGCCGCTGCTGCAGATTGCAGTCGGCTTGCTCTTGATGCCAGCGTTAATAATGTGGGCTTCCCGCTGAGTGGGTGGCACTGCCAGATTCCTAATTAGAATCCACTAAAAGCACCAAGAGGTGAAGTGGTCATTTCTTTCCACCCCCTCATGCCTTCATCTCTTCTTCCCAGCAGGTTTGTTTAGCCTCATTTTTATTTCGGCCTCTTAGCCCGTCGGAGAGGAGTGGCGCAGGGTCCTGTGCGCTCCTGCCTTGATCTCAAATTAAACAACTGGAAATTTTGATCTGCTGAAGCCCTCAGGAAGGCCTGATTCACTGTGGTGTGTGTGGAGATGACAGAACTAATTTCACACTTCATCCATTGTGCGCAGTGGGTTCACTTGTTGTTTGCTCCTGCAGCTGGTGCAGGCTCCTGAGACAGGACGTCGTTATCCTCTCCTGACTTGATACAGGCTACATGGGAAGCGCCTGGTTCAGAGGGCAAGAGCATGTCATGTGTATCCCATTGCCAGCTCTTGCTTTCTCTTAAGAGCCTGTAAATGCTGTTCCAGAGGTTTTGTTTGTCCCTGAATAACTTCAGGCTGCTTTTTCATTGAATCATAGAATGGTTTGGCTTGGAAGGGACCTTGAAGATAATCTTGTTCCAACTCCCTGCCGTAGGCAGGGACACCTTCCACTATCCCAGGTTGCTCCAAGCTCCCTCTAACCTGGCCTTGAACACTGCCAGGGATGGGGCAGCCACAGCTTCTCTTTTAGGTTGGTTCCAAGTTATTTGAGCAATTTAGAGATCCTTTAAAAGGCTCTGGGAACTCAGGCTGAGAAATAATTGAATTGTAGGATTTTTGACATGAAGTGTGGCTGGACGTGCTTATGTCCTCTGGGAGAACAAGTTTGGAAGCAGGCAGGACACAGAGGGACAGCTTGGAGAAGCCAGCCCAGGTGAGCACAAGCCAGGCTGAATGTACTGTGCCGTCCCTTTCCAGCTGGATGTGGCACATCCCAAGAGCTCTGCTGTGAAGGAATGGATGGCAAGTTCCTGAAAGCTGGAATAACAGTTTTCAGGATGAGTTTTCTGTCTTTTTGTCTCCTCCCCTTCAGTTTTCTCAAGATTGTGCCTCTTCTGAAGTTTATTTTAGATATGTTTATCTCTGGTTGCTTGATAAAGTAATGGAATTAACTGTACCAAAACCCAGGCAAAATGCAACCTGCAAAATGTGGGGCAAAGTGTAAGAATTGCAGACCTGCACCTGAAGCTGCTGTCACTGCACCTCTCAGATCTTAGAATGTGCAGTTTTTTCCAAGCTGTGAAACAAGGCCTTCAGTTTTTGCTTGCAAGGTTTCAGTTGCGAACCTGGAAGTTGGGCTGCACAAAGTTACTTATGAATCAAAACTGGAGAAAGGAGTCCCATGAACTCTTGACAGCTGAAACTTCTGACTTTTCCTTGGCTTTACCTTTAATTTGCTGTTAGAAAATCTGTGATCAAGTTTTAGCCTGTGAGCCAGAATTAGCCAACTAATCAGCAGCCTTTCTCATCGCCTGATTAAATGAAATCCTTCATACTGTCCTGCCTTTTGATCAGTAATGCAGTAGGATGCAGATTCCAGCAATTGTGAATGCAGAACAATGAGTTTTCTGCCAGAATTATTTCAGCACAACTGCACTGCCCCCTCCAAATAGCCCCTGACTAACCCAACCTTTAGGATGGAAGGGAAATTGCCTTTCTTGGTGTCCACAAAGTACTTACCATTGACCAGTAAATACTTTCTAGTTAGAACATTAATTCAGTTCCTTTCTATTTGTGTTCTATAAAATAAAACAATGCTAACTCTATTTTTTTTTCTTATCTCCTAACAAGGACATAATATTTATGACAAATGTTTTGGAAAATTCCTATAACATATGTATGGATATAAATGCAAAAAAAAACTGAAAAGAAGAAAAAAGTCCAGGTTCCAGACAGGGTGAGAGAGAAAGGGGGAAAAAAATAATTCTGAGAGACAGCAAATGTGTATCTTTTGTTTGGTAATATGGTATCCATGTAATGGCTCTGAAAATGGCCACAGTTAAAGTTCATGCTACATTAGGAAAGCAAAGTGGTTTACATTGAAACTTAATAGAAGTCAATTGTGTTTGAAACATCTGATGCAGAAATAAAACACCTTATGTTTTACGGGAGCGAGGAGCTGCATATTTGGCACTCGCTCTTCTTTCCAAACACGTGTGCTCCCTCTATCAGTTTGAGATAATCCAGGTCTGGCTCCTGCCCAGTCACTCCTCCTAACCAGAATTACGTGAGACACGTTGAGCTCCCTGCTCACACTCCCCTCCCTCTTGGGCCACTAATTGCCTTGAGTGAGAATTAGTTCTCATCTTCCACAAATCTTCCACCTTCCCAGAGAACATTATTAACAATGAGTATTTTTTTCTTTCATCATCATTTCTTTTCTTTCTTTGGGGAGATCTTGGGTGTTTTCCACCTACAATTTTTTTTTCCGCAAACTTATTTTTTTTCACGCAAACTTCAGACTCCTAAAGTTCACATCAGAACATGATCTCTATGGCTGCTGTTGTTTAACCCACTTCCCTACATAACCAGAAAATAAAGTTTCACTGGCAAATCCACTCTGTTTTATAGGAAGGTGTGGTCATGAACTGATCCCTCAATTGAACTAAGTTATCCTGTGGACACCTTCCAACTTCTGCTGCCTCCCACTCAATTACATGCTTATTTTCCTAATCCTCTATTTGATAGGCAGAGTTTTATATTTTTTGCATTCCAGCTGAGATGGGAACCTCTATTCTTTGCTGCTTTAGACGTGGGCAGGCGTTCACACCCCCAGAGCGTCAGGGGACCTGAACACAGGCTATGAGAACATAATCTAGAATTTGCAAATATTTGTGCACTTCTGCACCCTCTTCTTTCTGAGGGGCTGAAAGCCAGTTCAGTTAGCTATTGAAATGTTCTATTTGGTACATTAGTTGGGATTTGGATTTTAAGACAAGAGAATTTTTTTTTCCTTATGAGGTTATATGACAACTCTACAAGAGAACTGAAAATATTACCCAGAACTCCAAATCCAAAGTTCAGTGCTGTCATTATTTTTCAGTCATCCTCCCTTTAAATGTCACAATGTCTTCATCGGGAACAAGTAGCGAACTTTATCCAATCACTTACGTATATGAGTTTCAAACTAAGTAATTTTAAGTAAATGACGTTTGCTTTTCCTTGTCTAAATTTAGGAAAGCTGATGTGTCAAAATTTATCTAAAACTCTCTCTTAAAAATAAGTTAAAAAAAAAAAAAGGAAGGAGGAAAACCAAAATGTGATCTTTTCAGGCTCAGTTAGGATCACACGCACTTAGAATAATTATTCAAAATAATGTTTTTATTTTTCAATATAAATATTAAATTCTGATGGAAAATTAATCTGAAATGTTGTGAAAGTCTGTGTTTTTTGTATGCTTTTTACAGCTAGCAGTCGTTTGACCTACCAACATTTCCTGTGCTTTCAGTGTATTTTAATTAGATGCTAAGGATAAAATTAGGATAGGTCCTTCTATTCAATTTGTGGTGTTACTGGAAACCAGGACTGGTTTAGTGTCTTCCTCTGTGCAAGAAATGGAGATCCAGTTGTTCTTTCCCATATACCAAAATATTAAAACATATTCTTCTAGCAACTATTTCTGTCAAATAGAAATTGGTCAGTTTTGTGCCTGTTTCATAAATAGGATGACAATTTATTTTGTGAAACAATCCAAAGAGTGTGGAAAACCTGATCCCAGAAGGAAAAGTGATAACGCAATGATCTTTTCACACCAAAACTGTAAACTCTGCTCTAGCATTCCTTTTCCTAGGGGATTAATTTCCATGGCACTGAAGCTGTAAGTCACCTTCCGTCACCAGGCTTTGTTTTTGTTGGCACTCTTGGAGGTTTCCCTTTTTCCCTTTGCAAAACTTTGGTGAGTGTGTGGAGAGAGTCTGGTTTGCCTGAGAACGTGAGGGAGGTGGGTCTGTCTGTGAGGAGCTGGGGGAGCTGTTCTGCAGATTTCAGTGGAACCCTGCTCAGTACAGCTTGTCACAAGGAAGGAAACGGGTTCTGCTCCAGCCAGGGTGGAGTGCTGAGCACAGGAACAGAAAGGAGCCGAAGCACTGAGCTGGTCGAGAACGTAGAGCTATATTCTTCAGTTTAGTCCCCTCTGAACCACGTCATCATCGGATGGTTTGGGAAGAAGGGACTTTGTAGATTATCCTGTTCCACCCCCTGCCATAGGCAGGAACACCTTCCACTATCCCAGGTTCCTCCAAGCCCTGTCCAGCCTGGCCTTGGACACTGCCAGGGATCCAGGGGCAGCCACAGCTTCTCTGGGCACCCTGTGCCAGGGCCTCAGCACCCACCGAGTGAAGAATTTCCTCCTAACACCTAATCTAAACCTCCTTTCTTTTAGTTTAAAATCATTCCTCCTTGTCCTATCATTATGTCTGGAATACATCTTCAACATTCAATAGTGTACAATATGAATTTTTTTCCTGGTTTTAGCTATGGCTACTTCAAGCCTTGAGCAGTTGTGGTTTGGTTTTTTGATTGTTTGTTTTGGCGTTTTTTTGTTTATTTGTTTGGTTTTGGTGTTTGTTTTGTTTGTTTGTTTTTCCTTTTTTTTAACAAAGGGTTATTCTTTTCAAGGATTCCAGCTTTTCCTTTTCTGTACTCATTTGTCCCTCCATTTGTGTTTTTAAAGGCACAATTTAAAAATGGACAAGACAATGAAATAATAACACCCCTTCTCCACATGAGTGCAAGTTTAAAACTATTTGAATGCATGACATAAGGCAGGAATCACAAGTTTGCTCACCTTGGCATTAATTGTTGTAAAACCCAGACAATGTTGTAGCTAAATAAGTGTCCTACCTGGATTTTATCAGGTAGGACTTTGTTTTTTCTAAAACCACAGTTCTGGGTATCTTAGAACCAGGTGAATATCTGGTCCTTCCTGAAGCGAAAATTTAGGATCTTGAGTGAAAACAGTGATTTAAAAATTGAAAAGAAAATATGTCTTTTTGTTGAAAAGGAGGGGGCTGGGGATGGATGGTGTTTTTTCTTTTTTTTTTTTT
>VZDJ01000175.1:1453067-1580432 GCA_008694505.1 Cyanoderma ruficeps
TTTTTTAATTGTGGTCCTCAGTCCTGAGCCCTGACTTCTGAATGCCCAGATCTGATAGGACTAGACTAATATTGGAAAGCCATTCCTGGTGGGGAAGGCTGACCTGCACACCCCACTTCCGCCGTGCTGTGTGCTTTGTAAGCGGGCTCAGCATGAAATCAAAACTTAATATTGCCAAAAGCCAGAGGAAGAAAGCAATTCCCTGGACAGACTGGGCCAGCAGTGCAGCCACGGGACAGGAGCCCTTCCTTCCTTCCCTGCCCTCCCTGGACATATGTTCAGCTCGTGTGTGAGCCCTGCCTGCCCCGGGCTGCTGCTGGGGCAGCTGGCTCACATCAGCGCTGTCAGCAGCACCCCAGCCTGCAGCACAGGCTGCTCCTGTGCTCTCCAGCAGCCAGCTCCCAGCAGGGTTCCCTGGCCCAATCTGGTGAAGACAGTGAGTATCCCTGAGCAGGAGCTTTTGTCTCTGCTCCCCTTGATCATAGTGACACCGTCGATAATTGCAAATGCATTTCACGTATGACATCCACAGGATTCATGCAGCAGTGCAGACCTTGGTGCTTCCTGCTGCTTTTAAGTTCTCAGCGTTGGCTTTGCATCCATCTCAGGGAGTCTATCTCTGCCCTTCATCACTGCAGGAAATCCTCTCTTTGGGGACCAGTCACTGCTGTCTCCTTCCTCCTCTCCTAGCCCCATGCTTGAGCAGTGCTGTTCATTGATTGTGATCTAAATTGTCCTTATCTCATGCCAGGCACCGGGATGGCTGCAAGGCATCGTTTCCTGCCGGGCACTGCCAGGCACAGAGCATATGTCAAACATCCACGGGCAGATGGGGCTGGTTGGGGCCAGTGGAGCATGAAAAAGCAGGGGCCTGGGTAGGAAGAGGCTGAAGAACTCCTCAAACTGGTTGAGTGCCACATCCCAAGCAATGTTAACAGCTCATTAACATTCCCTGCAGGGCTGGTGGGTCAGCGCTGGAGGTCAAAAAAATTAAGGACTATTTTCTTAAGGAAACAGGAGGTAAAGAGGTTTAGATCCATCCAGCTGGTGTAGGACTCAATGCAGAGATTGGCCTGAAAGAAGGCAAAGGGGAATGCTTCATCTCAGTCTCTGCCTGCTTAACTAGGACCAGCCATCTGCCCATTCTCTACCTGGGATTCTCCCCATGCTGAGCTGAAACTTGCTTCATTATTCAAAAGCAAACTTGCCCAATGGCACAAGATGTTGGGAGGCAGCTGATTCGTGACCTAGCCAAAGACATCGGGAGGAGGGAGCGAGGTTTTCCTTTGAACCAGGCTCTGGAAGCATATGGCAGGCCTTGTACTTCAGGACGTGATCCATATGCTGCACTTCAGTGCCCATATGCTTTCTATATTTTCCATATTTATTTATTTTAATCGGGATTGAGTCTGTGATCTCGATTTTCCTTTTGCTGCTGGCTGTAATTACATTTGGTTGTGCTACTGGAGGTAAGGCAACGAGGTTAAAAATGAGCACCAGAGTGTGTTCAGTTTTGTCCTTTTAACATGGTCGTGTCCTGTGCGTTTCGTGTCGAGAGTTGTATTCTGGGTTAATGATCTGTAATGCTGTTAGTTTACATTTCTCCTTCTTGGTGCAGCTCGGAAGTGGAGTTTCATTGACTCAGGGTCAGAGAAGAGACAAGCTCCAACAATAGAGCTGTACAAACATTAACTGATATTCACTGTTTCTTCTGGGGTTACAGGCTATAAATCAGTGTATTCCTCTTTCACTGGAAAAAGCAGCAGAAGTGAGAAAGCAGCTCTGGACTCTGCCTCCAACCAGTGTGGCAGAATTTGACCTAAGATAGTTAAGATTTATAGGCACAAGGAAGCACTATCAGCCACCCTCTTTGTCTTCCTCCCTCATACAGGGATATTCTGGCTCCAGCAGGGCAGCGTTTCCTGCTCTCTTTAGTGGAGCCCTTCCTGTCCCAAAGGCTCCGTGGTGGTGACAGACAGGGCTCCTCAGGTCCCAAGCCAAGCAGGGATGGTGCTGGTGAGGTCCCACCTCTGCCCTGCACACTTGAGCATGGAGGGTCCCTGCTGGCAGCCCCAAACTGAGAGGAGCAGCAGCTCCTGGGCACAGCAGAGGGGCTGTCCCGGCCCCTGGGGGTCGAGGAGGGTCCAGCCCCACCCTTGGTGCCTGTTCCTCCTTCCACACTCCAGCAGGGATGCTCCTGGCATCCCCCACACAGCCCGAGAGCAGGGCAGGAGCTCGAACAGCAAACCTTGCCTGGCAAGTCCAGCCTGTCCCCATCTGCAGAAAATCCACCACAAGCTAAAACAAAGTATTTGTAGGAACAATGGGTGTCCAGAACAAAATGGAAGTGCTCTGAAAAGAAGAGCCACATTTTTGTGTATTTAGTTCTTCAGCCTGTAAGAAGTCCTGTTTTCACACTGCTGCTGAAAACAGTCATTCCTCACAGACAAAGGGCTTGATGGTCCAGTCATTTTAACCCCTTTGCTTCCCTGTGAACCTGCTAAATAATTAGCGGTGAAATCTGGTTTCTTCTTTATTTCCACATATTTTTTTAGGAAAAAAAGCTCCTGACAAAATAATTCCTCTTTGATATTGGGGCATGATATTCTGTGGGAAAGAATGCAGCATACTCTGGGTGTTAATGTAACCAGACTCTTCTGAGGAACCTCACCAGTAATTAAATGACTATTCCTCACTTTTTGTTGCATACAAAGAACAAATGAGCAGATTGGGTATTTCCTGCATGAAATGATAACATCTATGTATTACTGGGGAATACTGAAGTCCTTTATCACTGTGTAGTAACTCAAGTTAAAATTGTTTGGAATTAATGAGAGTTTTGTGTGAGTGAAAACAATGTCCTGGATTTTGAGAGGTTTTATCATTGACATGTTTTCCCACCTCAACATTTTTAGACACTGAGAAGATCTTATGGTATCAAGGACTCAGAAGAAAAAAAGGGCTTTTTTGCAAGAATAACCATCTCTAATTTTCACCTAAATCTTGTGCTGAAAAGTATTTATCTATAAATACTTTTGGATTTCAAATTTGTTGTTACTGGAGAACTGAAAGTGCCAAGATACTGCTCGTAAGTCTGTTGTTTCTGCTCTCAAAAGGAAGCAGGAGATATTATAAACCTTGGAGAAGAGCCTGCTTTTGTGATATATACAGAACCTTTTCCAGAATAGAGCTTTGGAAAGACAACTATTCAGGAGATTTTGGTGGAAGGCCTTTAGGTAGAAAATCAAGGATTTAAAACAGAAAGATTTTTTGCTAAGGAGGTGTAACATGGTCCTCCCAGGAAACTGGAGGCCCAGAAATATTGGACTTCCCCTCCTGTCCTTTCAGACATCACAAAGTTTGAAGAAGATGCACTTTAGTGTTGGATGGACTCTAAGCTGATTCTAAGAGGGGATATTAAAATGCTTTGTGTTAACAGCAGCAAAAACTATTTCTACTGTCTTCAGTAAAATTTCTATTGAAACTTTCTGCTCTACCCATTCCCCTTGACAAATATTTTTATTTTCATCTCAAGTGGGAAGAGAAATCAAATGAAAACATGCTGGAGTTTTCAGAGCAGACGACTTCCAGTAGAACTCCAGTTAGGATAGACAGAAAATGTAGGAAAGAACCTGAATTTCAGTCCTTCTAAGGTTCAGTCATTTCTCCACTTTAACACTTAGATTATCGCGTAGATATAGGGTCTCATTTACTCCTTTCTACCCTTTTTCGAGTCATAGGAGAGAATCCAAATCTTTAGCTCCTCACAGGATAATTCTCTGGGCAGCCTACCCTTTCTGTCAGAAGCAGCTGGAGGATGTGAAAACCTCACTTGGCATTTCCAGCACGGGGAGTTGAGTTCTACCTTCCTCACCTGTGCAAGCCTCAGGCTGCTGCCAGATCAACTGCTGATAATGATGGCAACCATGGCTCTACTGAGGCTTGAATGACAACTTTCCTTACAGTTCTGGAAAGAAAAATGTTACCTTGCAACATATGCTGAGAAACTTCACATTTCAGCTCTCCTGGAGGAGCCACGGAAAGCACCCAGTGTTTTATGGCAAGCCTTGGGTGGGATTTTCCAAGCATAAGTAGACGGTAGAGAGAAAAACAAGTCTTGACTGATTTAAGGGTCCATGTGAGGCCAAGGTGTGTCCTTGATGCAAAGGAGAAAGAACATCGTGAATGTTTGCTTGGTTGTGTTGCTCTCACACTGAGCAAACTCTGGTCTTGGCCAGGAGGGTTTTGGCACCTGGGCTCAGGTGAGGGCAGAGCCGTGTCTGTGCTGTGCAGCCTCAGGGAAATCCATCCTCCTGGTCCACCCTGCACTGCTGGAACTGGGTAAGAGGATGGGAAGTTCTGAGGCCCAGGCTCTATCTCTCTGGATGGGATCACTCTCATTTTCTCTTTGTTCTCCAGGTGAAATTTCAGTGCATCTCTGTCTGTCTCCTCTTTCCCCATGTAAAGGATAAGAACCAAACAGATCCAAAAATGTCTCCTGCATCTTACAGCAGTGAGCTTTGATTCACACTTCCCTTAATTCACTGCTGTGAAAAATGGGCTGGCATCCTACTGTGAATTTAAATACTCCCGACCCAGGAATAAATGGATCCCATGGCTCATTTATCTTTCAGATATTAATTAATAGTGGTTAATTGTAGTTATGAACTGCAGCATTCCAGTCTCCAGCATCCATACATTTTATTTAATATATTCTGATTAAGGTGGAGTCAGCGAGTTGGAGAATAATTAAAACAGCTCTTTGCCATCAGCTTCTTACAAAATTTCAGCTTCCTCATGAATTCATCAGATGATTGCATCTGCCCCTTCAGAGAGAGAGAGTTGTTTTGGGGCTGAAGCGTGGCAAACACTGTGAGAAGATCCATTTGAACACGGTTTGTCTGTCCATGGTGCCACAAACTGACACTCCACTGCCTTTCCCAGCACGGCACTGATGGAGTAACTCTGCACACCTGCACTCTTTGCTCTGGAATCACAGGATGAGAACAGTTTCCACTCTTAATTCTGTCTCTCCCTCATGCAATGAAATAATTGATGATATGAGCAGGGCAGTCCATGACTGTGGGTTTACAGTACAGGAAAATTCCATGAAGGGTTGGTATTAACTTTCTGAAACCTATTGTTACCCCAGAAAGGACGGGTCATAGTACAGGGCTAAGAGAGTAGTTTGTTTAGATAAACAGCATTTTCTTCATGGATTCATGGAATAGTTTGGGCAGGAAGGCACCTAAAAGATCATGTCCTCCCAATCCCCTGCTATGTGCAGGAACATATTCCACTAGACCGGGCTGCTCCAAACCTGGTATTTTCTTATTTCACGATCCACATTTCCTTTTTCTGGACACATATAAATCCTATTTTTCTGTGCTTTGATGAGATTTCATTTACTGGTGGTGATACAAGTAGATTTCAGGGTGATGGAAATAAAAAATATTGCTCATTTTAGTCCATGTTAATGAGTTTCAAATCTCACCCCTCATGCTGTGAGTGCAGAGCTCTGTTTGAATCCCCTCACGTAGCTCTGGGCAAAGTGGGGCTCCATGAAGGCTGGCAGGTGTTAAGGCACAGCACAGTCCAAGTTTTAAGGGCAGTTTCCTGAGGGATTTCCTCCTGAAGGCAGCTATTGTTTGGCTCAGAAAAAACAGTATCCACTCCGCTCCCAGTGGCATCCTGAGGCACACTTGCAACGCCGAAAAAATGATGACTCCAGAATTGATTTGATGATAAGTTTCCCCCCACCCCTCACAAATGCTTGTGGCTGAGCTCTGGCGGGGAGATGTCCTGTTGGAAACTGAACTTGGTTCATCTGGGCTCTGGTGGGAACCCCGTGTTCAAGATAAACATGAGAGTGCTCTTTGAAGTTGTTTGCTCATCAAAAGCACAGTTACTTTGTTTGTATTATGCTTGACACTCCCATGAGATGTAGTTCAATTTATGGTATAAAATCTTGGCAAGTGGAGGCAGTTTAGAAAGAAAAATCTCCCCCAAACCAAATAAAACCCCCTTTCCACTGCTGGGAAGGTGGGAATATTGTCCTCAGAGTCCCTCAGATGTTTCTCTTCATAGCATTTAACAGATTTTAATTTCACTTTTCTGTAGTCTATGTGAGAAATCTTCCTCCTGTCTCCAATATGTTTTGAAGTCTTTTGGGGTAAGTTACATGTGAAATCACTTGAGGTTTTAAGCCTGGCCAGGGCTTTATTGTGTTACTAATGTGGTGGTTGTGCTTTGATGGTCTCTGAGTGCCATTGCTGTAGGAGTGAAAATTCCCCCGTGCCAGCAATCATTTACTCCTTCTTCCTCTGCATCCCATGGAATGGATGTTGCTGATGTACCTTTGATGGTAGTTGTTAGATTTGAACCTGTCCTATTATACAAATTCTGAGCTGGGTGAAATACAAACTGCAAGAGGCCTAATGGAAATATGACAGGATGGGAATAACTTCTGCTCCTAGAGAAGGCATCATCCATCCTCACAGGTTTTTTCATACTTGAATAAATACTGATGGCTGAAGCTGTTTGAAATGTAGGTTTATCAAGGTCATAGTTGTAGCTCATGGTTCAAGTATCAAGTGTTTAGTGGTGAATGGAGGTTTAGACCTCATTTTTCCCTATTCATAATTTGAAAAAAGCCTTAACAAAACAACAACCAAGTAAAAATATATTGGGAGTACGTCATAGGAATGAACTGGTCACTCTAAAATGTAAATTTCTAAGTTTTGTGCAGATGAAATCAATCTCTAAATGTAAAAAAATCTGCAAGTACCAGCAATTTGTAGCAACATGGGTATCATATGCATAAATATGTATATTAATATATAATCTCTATAAGTGTGTAAAAATGCACTCTGAGCAGTCATAACTGAACTGAGGGGCATTTGTCATGACTAGGGACATGAATAGGAAAGGAAAATTACTTTTTTCCCTTATGGTGTGCTTTCTTTTTCTTTGAGAGAAATGATACATTCCCTGCCTCTTTCTCATCTACATTACTGATAATTGATACATCTGAAGAAATACTGGTAAATTAAACATAATTTTAAGCTTCTTCATTGCCTTCTGAGAATCTTAGAGTAATTTGCTTTTAGTAAAGAATTCAAGAAGGGTGTCACAGTTATAAAACTGGTCGTCATTGTAACAATGATAATTTTTTAAAAGGCAAGACATCTAAATCATAGAAAAGCTAAGCTCAGGGTTTTCAGAGCACTTTAAGTACATCATTTTGTGGTTGTTTGCTTTGAGTTGCTTAATGTAGTCATCTAAAATTCAAGGCTCCTAAAATCACTCCATGGAATCACTCCATCACTCCATGGATTTTGCCCAAGATCACAGTGGGAGTCTGTAATGCTGCCGGGCCCACAACCTACATGCTGATTCTGACCTTGCCTAAGCTAATCTTAAATCTTCTGTAGTTATTAATGTCAGTAGATTTACTTTTTATACAAAATTACTGTCACTAAGATTAAAATTCAGGTTTCCAGACTTTTCATCCTATGCTTTAGCTCAGCAGAAAATAATTCTTCCTCCATATGCTATTTTTTGGATGGGCTTTAAAATCAGATGCTTATCTCAGTCTCTTCTTTTGGCAAAAGTGAACTGGAAATCCCAGCTGGAGATTTCTATTCTGGCTGTGTCAGAAATGTCTTGGGAGCAGCTTTTCCTTTGCAGTGTTTCAGTGCTGCTCATTCTGCTCCTATTCCCAGTATGGGGAAGTACAAAACATAATTTACATTCTGGTGTTTTAGACTGAGGGAAATCTCCTTGATTGGTTTAGAGGTGGCTGAAAGCACTTATGTTTTTAAATAGAGCCCTGTAGCTGGAGACAAGCTCACGAGTGATTTTTATTTTCTCTGTTCACCTCAGACAGAACACCAAGGGTAGAATTTGGGTGACATCTAATACAGCTCTTAAGTTCATACACAGTCGTTTGACAGTCAGGGTGTTATGCATAAAACTGTTTTGTCTCTCTGGTTCCTTATTTCTACGTGCATGTACAAGTAATGATGATGCAAAGAGGTAAAGCTCAGCTGTAAATGCATTTCAGGTTTTACCTTGTTGATAAAACCACCCCTTTCTCAAACAGATTGGACTCACTGTTCGCCTAGCCATGATTTTCTCCTTTATTATGGTCTTAATCATGATTCAAAAATATCCTGTAATCTCTCAAGAATGACTCCTTTTCTTGTGTAAGAGGAGCACTCAGATTTTTGCTGTGTCTCATAGCGGTGGCTCAGTCCAAGGGAGGTGAGAGAATGTGCTACTTCAAAGGTGATTTAAGTGAGCCTAATGTTTCAGGCTCTTTCAGAGTCTTTTTCATTTTCAACAAGGACCTCCTGAATCTTGGTTTATC
Organism: Cyanoderma ruficeps; assembly: GCA_008694505.1. Classification (NCBI taxonomy): domain Eukaryota; kingdom Metazoa; phylum Chordata; class Aves; order Passeriformes; family Timaliidae; genus Cyanoderma; species Cyanoderma ruficeps. The sequence goes on from VZDJ01000175.1 coordinate 1,461,439, forward strand.
CCCAGGTGTTTCCACTGACATATAACTGGCTCTGAGAACTACCACGTGTGTTCTGCTAATGGGAGACAGCACTGGCATGCTCCTCAAAACTCTGTGTACAGCCTGGCTCCTGCTCTTGTCCCAGCTTGATTTACTTGGAGTGTTATCTTGGAGGGAGCTGGCTCTGAAAATGAGAGTAGGTGGAAAAAGTTTCACTGAAAAGAACAAATTAATGTTTCCTGTCTTCTGTCCACACAGACTTTTTTTGGACAGAGCTTCTGCTGAGGTGTGTACCATATGTAAGTACTCTTTAAAGCCGGTTACTCTCTGGAGTCATGACCTAGAGAACAAATACAGAATTGTTGAGTGGATGAGCTGCAGGTTTTTCCCCTTCTTCTTTGCCCAGCATTTCTTAATTTCTCTATTCACGTCTCAGTCCTGTGGGTTTTGTTTTTCTTTTTGCACGGGCTGCCAAACAGAACTTTTGTTTCTGTACTGCCAGTGAAAAGCAGGATTCACCTGTGAATCAGTAGGCTCAGAGTTAAGGCAGGAGGCAACAATAAACACCCATTGCCTACAGCTGGGCACTTTGTAAAATGTGCAGCTGTGACAGGGGCTGGAGGCCTATTGGGACCCTTTGACCCAGCTCTGACCCACTTTGGCTGTCCTGTCTGCCCACAAAGGACAGGAGTGGCAGCACATGTCCTCTTGTTCTGCCACCCCTGAGGGATCAGTGTAAGAACTCCAGGAGTCCTCAGCGGCTGGATCACAGTGTGGTGGGGTGATGAGTCCCCCAGACACCTTTCTTTGGCTTTGCATAATAATTTTTATGTTTCCTAATAAAAGTGGTGTCAACAGAGCTCAACAAACAGTGATTCTTGTTTCATGGTAATGATTTGCTGTGGCTCACAAGCTTGAAGGGTATGGGTCAAGATTCTTTGGAAAACTATAATAAAAAAAAAGTATTTGTACTTCAAAAGAAGATCCTGATTATGACCTATTAGCTTGATTGTGGAAATTAGGATTGTACTTACATTGCTAATACCTTAATTTGTTGTCTTGGAATTTCACTTTTTGAAAAAATTTCTCATTTGACAAAAAAACAGCCTTACTTGCTGTCCTCCAGTGCCTTCCATAAGGCCCATCCACTCTTGGCTGAAGAGTGAGATTTGAGCACTGTTGAGAGGGTTTGGTGCTGTGTTCATGTAGCAAAAATGAGGGATAGTCACAGCCTGGCATTGTCACTGGCTGCCCTGTCCTGCCTCCCTCTTCCTTGTCAGTTCATTTAGCTAATTCCTTTCCTCTTAAATTACTCCCTTCTGCTTAACAACTTTCACAACTTGTTTGCAGCCACCCGCAGTCACTGTGGTTGTGTATTCTTTTCTGGGGGATATATTAGACTGTTTATTTAGGCTGAAAGCTGTGAAGCAAAGGTTTGCAAGTGTGTTTTCATGCTGTCAAACACCACCAGAGCCTGACCATTGTTTGTTTCAAAACACCCCGCAATAAAAGCAATTGATGTTGCATGCATTCATCAACAAAAGTCATAAAGCAGTTGTAACTGAATCCCTTTATTTATTAAGCTGTTGCTCCCCAAGACTCTGTGAACGGGCCAGAGAAAGGCAAATGTGCCCCACAGAGACTTTACAGAGTAATTTTTGCTCTGAAGAGCCCATTTCATTTCACCTGCTCTCCCCTCCTTGCTGGTTCCCATCAGCGTCTCTGCTTGGAGCTTCCGCTCCAGGCTCCAATCGAGCGAGCACCCAAATTCCTGGAGGTACCATTCTGCAGAGATATGAGCCTAATTGTTTCTAGATTGAATATTTTCATGGGGTATCAGTCTCAGTGCTCCTGGAATTAGCATGCTCACTGAAGGATTGAAGATGCTTATCGGGGCCGACAGCTTTAGTGTCAGCGGGATCACCGGCAGCCCCGCGGATCTTCGCCGGGCTGGCGACAATATTTATCTATGCGGAATGGAGACATATGGCCAGAATCATCCGCTCCCTTTCCTCAGTAATTAAAACATCTGGGAGCACAAAAGGGCTGTAAGAATGAAAAAAAAAACCCAAACAACCAAACCCTTCTCTCTGCTAAATAAAACAGGAGCACGGTGCCTTTACATAATTGCCAAGGCTTTCTCTTGCTGTTGTGGCGGCGTCTCTGGAGGACCAAGCTCCTCTAATGTTTTTTGAATGTGTGACGGTCAATAGGAGCACAAACTGAGCAGAGCACAGAGCTCAAACTTTTTATTAATACCGTATCTTACTTTATTTTCCAAAAGATGGATTTGAATGCTCCTGAGAGGCATTGTGGATTATTTAAGGAGTAGCAAAAGCATACTGAAGTCATCAACTGTTTTACAGGCCGTGATTACACAGTGATAGCTTTCTGTGTCTGGAGTATTCTGTAGCTGTATCTCTGATAAACACTCTTTCACTGAGAGCTTTGAGGTTCAAATTCAGACCAGGGCAGCATGATGACAGCTGTTATCACTTGATGGATATTCGGTACAGTGTGTGAAGCGTGTTTAATACAGTTTTATGTAATTTTCAGAGATTATGTGTCCCAAACACAAAGCCATCTCAAAATGAAGTAATTGTCTAACTTCTTGGCCCTTGCGAAATCCCCAGCCGAGCTGTGTGCTCCCAGCCTTGCAGGGCTGGACTTCAGAAGAGGAATCTTATATTTGATATATGACACTTTTAAATCCTAGAATTTGTCATCTGCAGAGATGGGCAGCCATTTTGAGAGTTCCTGTTGCTTTATTGTATGCAGGACTCACAATGTAGTGCTTTGTAGAGACTTTTCTGTCTTTTTTTTTTTTAAATGGAGTAAGATCATAGAATTGTTAAGGTTGGAAAATACTTTAAAGATCAACAAGTCTGTCAGCTCAGCACATGATCTGAGTGGATGTTGTTCAGTCTCAAGTACTTGACTAACATCTCGTCCATATTTTGCTGTCAGTGGTGGATTTACCCAGTATCTTCTGAGGGAAGACTGAGAAACTGAGGCAAAGGGGTAGAATTGAATTGCCCACAAACACATAAAAATCTGTGGCTAAGGTGGAAATTGAATTAAGCTCCTCTGAGGCTCCTCCTGTGAGAGCTTTCTGTGTTTTAAAACCACAGCTGAGCAACACCCCGTGCTCCCACCAAGGAACCAGACTAGAGGGTCATAATGAATTTTAGCTTAAAATCTGTGCAAGTAAAAACCCACTCTCGCTGAGGAATGATAGCACAGCCAGTTTCTCTGGAATTGCTCATTGCTGGGCCCTGGTCTGTGATACCTGCACCTGTGTAGCACAGCTGGGCCAAGCTCAGCCTGGGCTGCTGATGGGGGTGATTGCCCTCGCCTGCTGCTGGGGTTCACATCCCCTCCCTCCTTCAGAGCAGGAGGCTGGTGCTGACTCCTCCATGGCTGAAGTGACGGTGCTGCCTCCTTGCCTTTTAGGTGTCTTCTGACTTTAAAAACATTTCCAAAAGGTGGTGATGCTTGGGTACCTTTCCCTTCCATGCTCTGGCAGTGACACAGCAGCAGCTCTTGGCACCTGGAGACTCTGCTTTTACAGCTGCTCCAAGGTAAGGGCTTCTCTGGGGGCAGTTATGGGGCTGCAGTTTGTTCCTGTGTGAAGGAGCATGTTCTGCCTCCAGGTTCTCTTTAGGAACCCTGTGTGGGTGCCTAAAGAAACCTCAGCTTGTTATATCTGGTTTGTGTGGAGCAGGAAGAGGTAGGGCCCAGGGTTTGTGAGGGATGTCGGTGATGGACTTATGGCTTCAATTGTGAGAAGTGTTGTAATGAAGGACATGGGATGAAAGGCTGATTTAGGGAGGTGGATAAAATGGAAGCAGAGGAGAGGTGATAAGGAGAAGAGGATTAAGTTCTCTGCTGGGAATTTAGGAAAAAACATGGAACTGAAGAAACTGGGTGCTGCTAGTGTTCAGTTTGCACTTCACACTTTCTTCCAGCAGTACCCAAGCAAACTAAATTGGGAGTCATCAGCAGTAATATCCAGATTAGCTTTAATATAGTACTGGAAGGCTCTGCAGTGCAGCACCTCTGCACTAATTTAGCTCTTTGTCAATAAAATGAGCTCTTGTGATGTTTCCAGTAACTGCACTGGCTTTGTGACCCGGCTGGGTCCTGCCGTGCTGCATCGAGCCTGGGGAGCACAGCTTGGCTCAGAAGTGAGGCATGTAAGGAGGGAGGCTTGGGCAATCTCACTGTCCATATTTCTGATTTGTTACTTCTCCTCCATACATCTTATGGCTTATTTTAGCTGAAGGTAGCTCTCCCTGCAGTGTTAGCAGCTACTGCATTTTTTAGAATATCCCAGAAAATGACAAGTGGTCTTTTTCCTAAAGAAAACTTATCCCAGTAGAGGTCTAATCCAATATATTTATATGACAAGCAGCTGAAGCCTTGAAAATGTCTAGCTGGCTCAAAGATTCAATTAAATCCAGCCCAGTTCTAGGTGTACTTCCTAATTAAAGTATTTGACATCCGCACAGACATAAATATTTATGCTTAGTAGAACCCATCCCAAACAGCAAAACAAATTACTCTGACAACATGGAAAACACGAATGCTCCCCATGACTCTATTATCTGCATGCACAGCTCAAGTTTCAGCAGGTGTCATTTTACAAACTGTGGAAGAAGCTGTCAGATGTGTTTGGAAGGAGGCTGACAGTAAGAGGGAAGGTGATAGCTTTAGTGGGGATGGAACAAGAATTCTGCAAGCAGCATTGAGGACCCAATTCTGACCTCACTTTCTTAGGCTCAATCATCTGGGCCATATTCTCAAAGATTTGATCTTTTATCTAGTCTGGGTGCCACAAGAAACCTGACAGCACATACAAATACGGCAACAGGTCATTTTTACTTGGAGAATTGTGAATGTTTGTTTGGTGGGTTCCATGTTGCTGCCTCTCGTGCTCTGGGCAGTAGCCTCAGCCAGATATGTGTTACACGTCCATGTTTCCTGATTTCCTAACAAATCCAGAAAGCATCCAGTCCCTCATAAATTCCAGTGTTATCAACCCACAATTCCTGCAGCCCCACAGTCTAGCACAGACAAGCACTTAGCAAGATATTTTGGGGCTGTGTTTTTCTGCTTGCTTTGGAAGTTGAAGTTACTGGCATGAACAGAGTTCTTAAATTATAGCATTACTTAATTTTCCCTGGAGACTCTGGATCCTAAACTATCCCAATTCTGCATTTTGGGCCCTATCAAATGGCATAATGAGGGTGGTCATGATTTAACATTCTTCTGGCTGGTGTTAACAAGGAGTCTTGGATTTGGAAAGACCCCAGTGTTCAAACAAAAAAATAAATCTCAGAAGAAAGGTTCAGAACCAAGATGCATACAAGATTAGGTGTTTCTGCTTTGTTTGCCAGCCTTCATTTAACCCCTAATTTTTGTTTTCCCCTGTGCTTTACTGTTGAAAATGGGATTAAAAAAGCAAACTGAAATCCGGGGACATCTCATAGAACAGAACACACTTGCATTTATTTTATTTATTTAGCAACAGACATCTATTTTTAAAGGAGTCAATAATCACTCACATCCCTGCTTCCAAGTGGGAAGAACACCAGTCATAAATAGTGTAACAGACTTGGTGCCAGGTGAGCATCTGCATATTTTTTCCATTTACCTCCCTTTGTGCTGGTGATGCTCCAGGATCCCAGAAAACTAACTCTGTCCCTATCCTCCCTTCTGCTTCTGCTGTCACTTAAGGAGTGGCCACCCCTTTATACATCCCACCTTGGCTCTTCCCTGCATGAATATCCCAAGCTCTCACGTTGGCCTCTGTCCCACATAGGAGAATCCAAACCACCCAAGGTGCTGCTGGCTTGGAGCAGGGCAAGGGAGAGACAGGGATGCCCCCAGGGAAAATTCCAATTGTGTTGATGCCTTCTTGGGGCTACCTAAAAACAGAGGCCAGACAAAATTAGGAGAATAAAAAGCAGTTATATTTATTGAACAGCCTTCAGGTACATTTCAGGCAGGTGAAGCCCCTCAAGGCTAAACCCAAAATGGACAACGGTCACAGGTTTTCACAGTTTTTAAGTTTGGTCCATTTGCATATTGGGGGTTAATCTTCCAGTTACAGCTTCAGGCAGTGAAATCATTTGCCCCAAATTTACCCCCCCAACTCACTTTTGTTTACCTTTCTTGGGCCCTGAGGCAGTGAGGTGTCCTTGATTCCCAGGCCTAAAGGGGAATTGTTGTGTCTGACCAAAATGGGAAAGCAGCAGCTCACACTGCATATGGAGTTTAGAGTTATACACTAAAGAACTGCAGAGTTACAAATATATGAAGATATAAAAGCCAAAATCCTGAGGCATCAGTGTCCCTTTTCCCCAGGCACACTTGGAGGAACACAGCACACAGATCCCTGTGGGGATGTTTATCAGAGTGCAGGGTGGAAATCCTGCCCAGGCTTTTCTAGGAGCAGTTCCTTGGGAGAACAGCCCGGATTTACACTGCCGGGCTGCGTAGCTGGTTAGTGTTAACATTGCCTCTGTGAGCATTGGGGGAATTGTAGTAAATCTTCCAAGAATGGAGAGCTGGTTTCATCTTGTTTGACACATTGTTTCCTGATAAGAGCTGCTGGGAAAATACTTCAGTTTTCTTGTCAGACCAAGCTTGCTGAGTTGCCAGGAGAGACTCTGAATCCACAAGGTCCTGAAAAAGAAATTTAAACAGCCACGCTGTGGAGGGAGAGGGAACAGTGATGTGTGAAATGCCTGAACACCAGGGGCAACTTTCTGAAGTACAGATAAATGTAAAAGTACGTGGAAATATCTCTTTGTCTCTGCCTGACAAAGAAAGGTGAAGCTTTAAATTTTCTCTGTGATTCTTAGTTGCTGTTACTGGTTCCCCAGTTGTGCCTCCAGCTGAGCTGTTTGATCCTGACTGAAATTTGCAGTAGCCAAAAACTGCAAACCAGGGATTTGTTCACCTGGAGAAACTTTGGAGAGCCAAGGTGACTCAAGCGATGCTGTGTAGTTTAAAGGCAATAAGAAAAAGGACACAAAACCAGTACAGGAATGTGCTTTATTTTTTATTTTTGGTGGTGGGCTGAAGGGATTTGTGTTCATTGCAGCCAAGTTCCACTGCAAGTCTGTTCCTTATGTTATAGTTCCTGTTCCCATGCATCCCAAGATCTCTCACCATCCCACTGGTGCTGCTTGGAATCACAGTCTTGATTGCAGAACGTTGTTTTGAAAGTGTGTGAGTGTGTGCCAGCAAACACAGACGCTTCTGTTCTGAAAACCCAAAGGTTGGATAATCCTCGGGCTCTTTTCGTGTGCATGAAGTTAAACGTTGCTCTAGGTTTTGGTGCAAAACCTGCACTAAAAATTTATGCCAACCTATGTTGCAACCCACAGCCTGTGCATGGGCTCGACAGGGCTTGATGGCTGGTTTGTGACTGAAGTTCCTTCAGACTCTGAAATTCAAGGGCTGCAAGCTCAGATAAAAGTAAACAGACTTTCCATGAACCACAGTGAACTGAAGCCATTATTCTCAGCACAGCTCCCTCAGAGTGGTGTTCAGCCCTGAACTGCACTGACTCCAGCAGAGAGCGAGCATTTGCTGGAAAACAATTGTGGATGTTTATTTTTGGCATTTCTGAAAATCCAGCCGTGGGCATAGGTGTGTAGTGAGGATTTATTTGCCACCTGAGCTGCTAAGTATATTCTGTGTATCCAGCATGAGAAAGAAATTAAAACATGAGTGTGGAGAGGGTTATGATTTTATCATCATCTCTGTGTGAAGTAGGAAATACATCTTCATACCCTGTGAACGTTTCTTTCCAATCTGAGTTTCTAGTTGCAAGAAAGGATAAACACTTTTGAAAGAGCACACTCATGACAGACACACACAGTGACAAACTTTTAAAAAATACATGTCCCTAATTTTCTGAGCAGCTGTTTAAAACTAGATACATGTCAAAAATTACCTTAGTGATGTCAGCTCAGCCTTTTGCATTTTTCACTACCTGTCCCTGGGCAAATTCTGATCCACCACCCTGCACAATCAGAGATGTGTTTCTTCTACAAATTAAAGTAGTTAAGCAAAATGGGAGCTTGAATAGAAAAGTTTATAAATTACCTATGAAGTTCTGTAAACATGTTTGCTGCATTTTTTTTTTTTAAGACTTAATTGCAGCTCTAAATGTTTAATTTGGAGATTTCAGCAGCAGGCAGAGCTAAGAGTTCTGTTGGGGCTGTTGCAGCACAGCCTTCTGTCTGTCAAATGGACAGTGCTCCCAGAAAAAACAGCCCAGATTCCCCCAAAGAAATCTGTGTCAAATTGATGATGAGCTTGACTGGCATCTTAGAAAGATCTTGAGATGGCAAGATTAACCCTCAAACGGCCTGGGAGGCAAAGGGCACGGCATTTGAAAAGAGGGCCTCACACAGGACTTGGCAGGTGGAAAAACCTGCAAGACTCAGCTAAATGCAAGTTTTCTTCAGAAATGTTAACTTTGGAACGAGGGGAGGGGATGCAGGTCATGATGTTGGCTCTCCCTGGTTTTCCTTGGCGTGGTACAGGTTTTTTTGATGGATTTTCTATGGATATAGTCACTGTGGAGTGCTCCGTGGAAGTTACAGGCTGTGTAACTTTTCAGGCCATATGTTGGAAGGTCCCAAGCATAGAACCCTAAAATATTCTGAGCTGGAAGGAGCTCACAAGGATCATCGAGTCCAGGTCCTGGCTCTCCACAGGACACCACCAAAAATCTCACCCTGTTCCTGAGGGCATTGTCCAAATGCTCCTGGAGCTCTGGCAGCTCTGGGGCTGTGAGCACTGCCCTGGGGAGCCTGGGCAGTGCCCAGAACCCTCTGGGGGAAGAACTTTTTCCTGTCATCCAACCAAACCCTGCCATGCCACAGCACCTGTGCCATTCTCTTGGGTCCTGTCCCTGGTCACAGAGAGCAGAGACCAAAGCTGCCCCTTGGGAGGAGCTGCAGGCCATGTTGAGGTGTGATCTCAGTCTGCTCTGGCCTCAGCTACTCCTTGGATGGCTTCCCCTCTAGACCCCTGACATTTTAGTGTTCCTCCTTTGGGGGCTCTTTGGTAGATTTATGCCTTTCTTATACTGTGGTGCCCAAAACTGCACCCAGGACTCGAGGTGAGGCAGCACCAGCACATCCTCCTGCTTTTCTTCAAACTGGAGAAATCCATCAGGGCCGCCCCTTGGTGCTGCTCTGGTGCCACCAGATACTGATGAGCCACCTTAAAAATTCAACAGTAGCTCCTTAATGTTTCCCTGAGGGAAAACAAAAAACATGAAAGATCAACAATTGCCCTGATAGTAAAGGGAGAGCAGTTGCCCGTGTTTGAATTTCCTTGTGTTTGAGGTTCTGTGCTTGGGTAGGGTCAGCAGTGTGGCTCCTGGAGTGGAAGGAACCAGTTTCTCCACTGGTGTGTACTGGTGGGACTCTGCTGCTGTCACTGGAGCAAGAGTTATTTACACCAGAGGAAGAGCTGACCTTCATAAATTGTAAATAGTCCTTGACAGAAATATGTACCCGTGGCCTTGTCAGCTCTCAAAGGTTTTGTCAGTGTTGGTCTGCTGGTAAATGTACTGGCAAACTTCCTCTAGCAGAGCCAGCAAAATCTTGTCCTTCCTGGCCTCCTATTCCAGCATCTCCTACTGCAGTAAGAAACCCAAAGAGCCACGTCTGACCCGAAGTGAGTTCTGCTGTGATTGCATCCGTGGCACAGTGATGTTCATTGGAAACTGTGTGTCCCTGAATTTCTCAGTGTTTGGATTCTTTGCAAAATTGTGCGTTGTAGGTATGACTTGATGTCTGTAATAACTCCGCCACTGGAAGTAATTGACTGTCTCAGTGAATTTAGTTTTATTCTCAAGGCTTGCCAGTGTTTCTAAAGCTGTGAAAAAAAACCCCCAAAAATTACATTCTGGTCATGAGGAGATAATCATATGCCTTTTAAATATTATTTTTAGGTCTCATAAAAATATAGGCTAAGGCAAAGATTTGGGGTTTTCTCTCATGATAGTCCCTGGCCTCACTTTGGAAATAGTCTTTGGAAACAAAATGTGAATTTTGTGCAAGTCTTATGTTGCTTGTGGTGTTATGACAGCACTAGAGCCCCCTGTGTTTCCTCTGTTTCTTGGGAATTAATCAAAGTGTGCCTGACATTTTGTGAGGATCAAAATAGATATTTAATAGTGGATAAATACTGAGATTGTTTTATTCCTAAAAATGAGCAATAAATTGCCTAGAAACAGTCGCTGAGAATGTAAAAATTATTTAATACCTATTAGGCAGAAGCTGATGGACCTCAAGGCACTTTATTAACAAGGAACACGGCTCCCACGTAGTGTTGTGATTGATATGAGTGTCTCCATGTACAGATGTGAAATACTAATGGAGGCTTCAGGAGAAGAGTTAGGGCTCTCCTGGGGATTTATCACATTCCTTCAGGCTGGGGAGAAGCAGAAGTTAACAGCGAGTTGTAAAGGCTCCTGCAGGTTTTCTCACCTGCTGTATATCCTCGTTTAAGAAACAACAGGTTTATTGGAGAGGAAATGGACTCTGAAAATATGAAGTTTTATGAAAAAATGCATTCAGAAAAATTTGAGGGCGCGTGAAGGCCAAATGGGAGCTTCCCAGAGTAGAAACCCCTTAAGTTTACAAGTTTCTTTTGGGGCTGCAGGACGAGATGAGGTGTAAACAGAAGTGGCAGCTGTAAATTGGGCTGGCAAATGCAGCTCTGCAGCCTTCAGAGAGCCCTTGTGACAGCGTGGATGGTGCCCAGGAGAATCCTGGCTGTGATGGAGAGGCAGGGCACGAGCAGCAGCCATTTCAGATAAATGCTTCCTCTTGGTCTGTTCTCTGGCATCATAAATACAGGTGCCCAGAGTATGATCCTCTGTGTGAGGACATCCACCAGCTCTGGGTTTGTGGGTCATTAATATCTCCAAGTTCTAAACTGGCACAGACCACAGTGGTTTACAGCAAGTGAATTAGATCAATTAATTTCCAACCCAAACCTAATGGGCATTTTAGAAAAGGATTTAATGTCTCATTTACTCTCTACGGTTATCTTGTTAAATGCCAATTAAGTATCTAAATATTTCTTACAACCTTAATGAATTACAATATAATAAGTAATAAATGATCACTTGTTTTTGCTAACATGCTGAAGTCTGCTGTTAACTTGAGGAAGTGAACATTAAATTTTCTTAGACAGTTGTTTGTGCCAGTGAAAGAATTATTTTTAATAACACTGTAATTTTAAAGTAATATAACTGGTAGGCTACAGTCTTTTTTTTTGGCTTTTTTTTTGGTCCAGTAGGATAATGTCAATGAGAAAAAGTTGAGATTGCCCTTTAAAGGTCATATGTTTGAAAAAGTTTTAAACTGATTTTTTTTCTCCTAAATTTTGCAAATACTTCTGTTTCTTCCAATTAGTTGATGGTGATGTAATTAACCCCATTTTCACATGCAGTTGCACAGCTAAACTGAAAATCTGGCCCCACATTTTCAAACTGATGAAAATATTATTGTGGAATTTCAGAGCGCAGTAGCACAAGTATATTTTTCCAAGTGTATTTGGTGTCCTCCAAAAACATCTGTGACTTCTTAATTTCTCCTTTTTTTATTATTATTTGCATGAACCACAGCAGAATATATATGAGTACACAGGTACAAAAAAAATACTTGGAGGTGATTTCCCCCCCCCACTTATATTTGGGCTTCATCCTTTCTTTCCATTATTTGAGAACCGTATGCAAACATCAAGGAGGTGATTTTTAATCAATCCTTTCTGTTCTTCTCCAAGAGAAAGAAATCTCATTCTTTGGGAAAAGCTGGGTTATGTCAAGGTAAGAGGTGCTTAATGCTGCAAAATCATGCAGACAGGGTCAGGAGGGGTGAGGCAAAGGACAGGACCTCCCCAAGCCTGTGAGTAACCCCTGGAATGAAACCTGGGCTGCACAGATTCCATGGTAATGATGCTGTTGGGTCCTGCACATATTGCAGTGAAAGACCTTTCACTCTTCTGAGGCCATGGTCCTCCTGATGAAGTGAATGCGAATAAATTAAGTTTGTAAAGCCAGAAGGGACACTCTTCCTGCAATAATTTAGCACTGCAGAGCAGCCCCAGGTTCCAGCAGGATGAGGAGCTGTGGCTGGCACTGGGTTTTTGAAGAGTGGCTGAGTCTCCTGGGCTGTGTGGAGCTGTTGGGGCGACGGGAGCTGTGCCTTGCAGCCATGCCCAAAGCCTTCTGTTCCTACAGCAGAGCTGGTGCCAAAGCTGGCTTGTGGTTTTTTGTGCTTTGTTCCCAGATTAGGGGCTCTTAGGAGTATTCTGCAGGCATTGTTTCTAAGCAGTGTTTCTCTGTGCATTGTATTAAAGAGAATGCAAAGGGATTTCATCTCCTATGCTGTGTTAAAGAGAATACAAAGGTATTTTCCCAGTCTCTTTCCTTTGAGCGTTGCCCTCCCTATTTATGCCAGCAATTAGTTTATTCTTAAAAGGAGGAAAATAGAAAAAGCAGCGCACAAGCAGTCGAACTGCGCAGCTCCCTAAGTGCTTTTTTCCAATTTATGAAACAAACAAAACGCAAAAAATCCCCTCCGAAGTTAAACTAATACGAAACAGCCCCAGCATTTGAACTTGTCGCACGAAGCTGGTTTAAATTTTAATGTGAGCTCTGGAGTAGATTTGTGTAAGGCAAGGTAAAGCAAGTCCCATGAAATATTGATTCTGTACATTTTCTTATGAATTTTTATACTCCAATTTAGTAAATTTTTCATCTCGCCTGCACTTAGAGGTTGCCTATAAAGTCGTTACTACCAATTGTATTAACTGCTGTAAATAAATCATCTTGGTTTGGGCTATTTGTATGAACATGGGCCGACAGGGCCCGGTTTTGTTTGAGCTCTGGTGTGTTATGGCCTTAGTCTGAAAGGGCTAAAAAGGCATTATCAAAATTTAAAATCCATCATGGCACAGTGGCCGAGCTGCAAAGCCCAGGAGCATCTGTCAGAGGCAGGAACCTTCCTTCTGCATGTCCCACCTGGATCAGACAAAGCAGCAGGGAGGGGCCTCCCACAGGAAGGTTGTTTTCTGTTTTATGTCAGGAGAAAATGAGGTGGGAGGGGTGGCATTGCCACTGGTGCCCTCATACCTGCAGATTGCTCCACTGAAGACAGGAATAAAAACTATAAATGTTTGCAGTGCTTAGGTATAGCTTGACTTTACAAAGTGTCTTCTTTAAAATGCCACCTGCAAAGGGACATTGGAACAGCTGATTTGAGGGAAATCAGCAAGTAAAATCTTTTCCTTTGGCAGTTTCAAGCCTCTAAATCCCAGTTTTCTCTCTACCCAGAGCTTGCTCATGAGCTCTAATATCCTCCATCAAACCCAGCTTAGATGTTCACACTGCCTCCTCATCTCTAATTATAACATATTAAGTGGGCAGGTAGGCAAGATTCTGTTCTACTTTGTGTCCCTGTATGAAACACAGAGAAACACAGGTTTTCTGATGGCTTTCCTTTTAAAATAATAATTTCAAAACAGCTTTTAAAACGTTACATACTGTTCAGCTGAATAAGCTTAATGATTCTTTTCCAGCTATTCCACTGGTGAGTTTGGCTGCATGACAGTAACACAGCATGAGACCTTCAAGGTGTTTAAACGGCCTCATTATTAATTTTAAACTGTATTCCAATTAATGCATTTTATTGTTTTTAATATGGTTTTCAATGCCCCTCCTCTGGTGAAACTCTGACTCAGTGAATTTCAGCAACGCTCTGAGCTGCAGGCTGGCCATGCCTGGACTCTGCTGTAGACACGAGTGCAGGCTGCGAGCTCTTAATGTTGTTGCAGCTCTTTGAGTCACAAATGTCAGCAATCATTTGATGAGGGTCTGACTTGAAGCAAGTTTTTTGTATGTGCTTATACCCTGAAGTCTTGAGAGATGCTTAAATATCTCCTTAAAGCTGGAGTATGTGCTTCAGTGTTCTGAAGATGGATGACATGAATGTGACTTGCTGTGGTTGATGTATAAATAAGAACAGATGGTTTTTCCAGATTCTAGTTAATGGCAATTAAACTCTAATTTGTTATTTTATACAGAACAAATCTCTGTTAAGTCTCTGGTTTTGTAAATATTCTGAAACAATGCTTTTTAAGATACTGTCGTGAATGTTTGAGCTATTTTGAGATAAGCATTATGGTAATTCAATAACAAAACATACCAGGTGCACTTCTCCTGATTCTTGGTTATCTGTGTATAATTTTCCAACCATTTTCTATTTCACGTACCTTTAAATAAAGATTATAAGCTTATTTTCATAGTAGCCCTAAGCATAACATTTTTCATAAAATGAACCTCTTAATAACAAGAAATTTAGTGTTTGAAGATAACAGCAAAACAATTCACAACTGAGAGAAATTCACTCAAAGTGTGCAAATAATCCTCTAATTCTTCCTCTTCTATCCAAGCTGAGTCCTGCTCAGAAACCAGCTGTGCTCTCTTGGTTTGTGTGTTGCTTGTAGGTGGGTTTCTTAGCTAGATTTAAAGTTTTTTAAAAAAATTCAAAGTATCAATAATATCCAAAGAAAAACTCGACTATTTTTTCCAGAGGAGCAGCACCTCATTAGTTAAAAGTCTCTCTGTGATAATCACCTCGTATTCCGTTTAGTTTGCCCTCCTTGGCTGGAGCTGACCTTTCAGCTGTCAGTATATTCGGAGTGTTTGTGTAAACAGCAAAGGCTCCCGTTAATTGCAGAGCCTTCCTCCCATTCAGCAGGGTGATGTCCGGCCTCTGTGATGGCCAAGGCGATAGGAGAAGGCGCAGGGAGACAGGAAGGAGCTTGCAGAGAGGGAAGACTCCGGGAGGGAAGGAGAGAGGGAGGCAGGAGGCAGTGGGAGGCTGCCCTGCACTGAGGGAAAGGGAAAAGGAGCAGGGGCACAGGCAGCACCTTGCACCGTGCTCTTTGGGAGCTGTGGGAGGCAGGTCTGGGAGGGCAGAGCTGGGTTCTCACTGTGTTGGTGTGACCAGGATTGTAGCACCAACACGTCCGGCCCCAGAAGTCCTCACCAAACATTGGGGTTTGTGTCATATTCCCCGATCTGTACTGGAGAGAGAGTTGACTGACATGATAAGAACCAATCCAAATATTTTCTCCAAACTTAGAGCCACTCCCTGAATCTTAGGGGAGTTGAAAAATTCAGCCAACCCCCTTGTGTTACTGCTTTTCCCCACAAAGCTCTCACAGAGTTTGTAGTTTGTCCTCTCACTGATGTGGGACCTGCCTTTTCCTGGCACAGCGTTTGTGGGACTTTGTGCTCTCAGGCAGAGAGAGCAGGGCTCAGGCTCAGGTACCTTTTCTCAAGGGACATGGGATTTTTGGGGAGTGAAAAATGGGATATCACTACAGAAAGCAAGTGAGATTGACAGCAAACCTTCATAAAATTATCAGCATCTACGTTGCCTTGGTGTAGAGTGTCAAGTCTGGGAAAGAAAATTAATTGTAGAAGAAAACCAAGTTTTTCCTTTGTGTGTTTATTTTTACAGCCCTGATTAGTGTTGGCTATTCTAAATTTCCATGCTATTCAGCCTCATTGCAGTTATGATGTTGGAATGATGACGTATTTTGCTGGTTTGGGTTGGATGGCAGCCCTGCTGGGGCTGTAAAATTTGGAGAATCTCAGATGTCACTCTTCCACTGCAAACCTCCATATTATTGATTCCTTTTGGTTAAAGATGCAAGGAAAATCCTGCTGTTTGATTGGAACTGACAAAGGGTAACTCAATCAGTTATATGTGAAAGACTTTTGAGGGCAGCTAAAAACTAATGTTACATTAAGTTCAGATATTTAGACTTCAGTGTATATGGCAAAAGTCATATATTTAAATTTTTAAAAATTATTTGGTCCTGATGGTATTCTCAATCAAAAAAAAAATCATTTTTTTGAATAGCTGCTAAATGCATCATTCCCAAATTCTGTATGTGAAACAAATAAGATGAAGACACAGCTAATTGATATCAGGGAAGGGAGGATGGTTGAAGGCAGGAGGAACATCCTGCATGTTTCCAACTGAATTTTTAACCGATTGGATAAGCAGGCTGTGATGTTGCCCAGTGTGGTAAAACAAAATTGCTCTGGTAAATGAAGCTGAGGACCAGCCCTGTGCTCACACGGGACTATTGTTGAAACATCAGCTAAACCTTCCAGTAGTTACATATGGTGCAAGTACTGCTAGTATTTCTACTTCTTTTAAATCAATTGAGCAAGTAAAAGCTCAGAAAACTGTTTTGATAGAAAAATGGTTGATTTAAAACATTCCATCCGTTTTTCACCTGAGATACAACTAGAAGCATGGATAGCCAACCCCTGCTTTGTTTGTTGAAGTGAAATAATGATCACATTAGATATAAACTCCTAATGGAGAGCAGTTTTGGTGAATATAAGCTTATTTGCTGAGTTTCCTTAACTCCTCATAACTCACCCTGAATAGACTCGAATTTCAGGTGCTAGAAAGTTCAGCAGGGAGCAAGGTCAGACTCAAGAGCCCAACATTTTCAGAGACAGAAGCAGATTAAGTTCACCCTTCAATCCTCTCTTCTGAGAATCTGCCACTCCTGTAAACCCGTTTTAGCTGTAGTACCCAAAAGTCTGACAAAAGGAAGGCTGAAACACTTTGGTGTGTATTTCTCCTGCAAGCAGGCAGTGTCAAGAAATGCAATTTTGTTAGATGACTGCATTAGCCTTGAACTTTTCAGACAGATCTAAATGAAGAGGGGGAGTTTATCCTGGCTTCTAGGAACTGATGGGAGCCCTGTGGGGCGTAGGTTCAGATTTTTAAATGTTCACATAAAATCAGAGAGTGGTGTCCGCCCCCTCAAAAGCTCCACGGGTGGAGAGGGAAGGAACATACCAGTGAGCACATGCAATCCTTCAGAGTTCATTATACAGCAAGTGTGTTTCAAAGGACCTTGAGAGCATGTTTCCAGGGGAGGGGTAAGGTCGATGCATGGATGGGAGAAGCCAATTGAAATCAATGGGAATTGATTTAGAGTCCGGGGGCACTGTGTTAAAATCTCCAGTCTTACGATACACCTTCATGAATATTAACAGCAGCGGGATCAATACGCAGCTGATTTTCAGATGTACAGCTGGCTCCTTTTCGTCTGTAGATTAAAGACACGACAATCTCTCGTTCTTTAGATAAGACAGAGAATTCCAAAAAAAAAAAATTATGACTTTAGATCCCGTTCTCCAGAGCTGTTTGATGATGTTTATGGTATTTTCCTACTTTTAAAGAATGAGTTTTCCCGGTTACGTTTATCTCCGGTGTGCGTTTCAAGGGATTTCGTGCGAACAAAGCGGAGTGGGCTGCCCCTGGGAGCACCGAGGCGGCTCTTTGGTGCGCCCGGGAGCTCTGGGGTTTGGGAGAGCTCTGGGGTTTGGGGAAGCCCCGGTGCCCGCCCTCCCGCCGGCTCCCTGCCAGCAGATGGCCGCCGCCGTCTGAGGGGAGCGCCGCGCCTTCCCTGTGCCCCGCGCTCCGCACCGAGTCACCGCAGAGCTCTCTGCCCGGCTCATCCGAGACTGCTCTGCCTCCAGACGTGTGCTCCGCCGGCCTGCGAGCCCGAGGGGCTGGCGCAATCCGCTCGGAAGGGCTGTGCGAGGCTCGGAGGTCGGAAGCTGCGATGCTGCCGTGAGTGCGGGGCATCAGCCGAGCCTCCGCCGTGCCGGGTGCCGCCCGAGCTCTGGAAGTGAAATCAGACTTTGCCAAGTCTCCTTTTTTTCTCCCTTTAACAAAGGATGCACGCTGTTTGAAACGTCCTGAACGTTTGTGTTTGTTTGTTTGTTTGTTTTGAAAGTGCAGGTCAGGATCCAGACTTGGCAGCTTTTCCTGACTTCCTCAAGGAGCTGAGCAAATGTCCCAGGTCCAACCATCTATAATTCCAGGAACATTTTGGACTCCTTTTCACAGCAGACAAAGATTGCCGTGTTCAGGCAATTTAATAACAAAAAAATGTCTCAGGCTTCTATACACATTACAAAATACTTACATAAAGCTGAGTATGTCTCAGGGGTTACAGATTTAATGTTTTCCCCTGTGGTTTCTTTAGGTAATATCTGTGCATATCATTGAGAATATGCTTGTTTTATTCTGGTTTTGTCACTATGGACTATGGCTGGCGATAAAGATGTGGACAGTGCAAGATGCTACGAGATATTACAGATTATACAGTGCACGTTATCTCTGGCATCAGATACTGCAGAAGTTACTGGGATTCCTCAGAGAGCCTGGACATGCTAAGGGTGGGCTAATGCACCCCAGGGATATGAAGTGGCCAGGGTTGCTTCCAGCCGGGGTTTTCTGTGTCCTTGTCCTGCTGAGCTGTTCTGGTTGTTCCAGAAGTGGCAAAGTTACCCCTGTGCTGAATTTGGGGGATTGCTTGCACTTGTAAAGACATGGCTAGGTTTGCATGCCGTGTTTGTTTTGCACTTGAGAGAGTTCGGGTTTTGAGACAATTTACTTACACTGGTTTTTCAGTGGACTTTGGGGGACGAGCTGATGCCTATGATGGGGGGGAAAAACAGCTTGAAAAATTAAAAAAAAAGTTAAAAAGTGGTTTCTGTAAGTTTGATAAAGGTCCATGTAGTGGTGCTGCAGTGGCTTTCAGAACAGTTTTTGAAAAATAGAAATGGTGTGGAGCAAGGCAATGGAACAGTGTAATACAAAATGGGGTAAACTTTGAGACTTTGTCTTTCTATACATTATTCATCACGGCTCATGAAAGGCGACTTGGCTTCTCTTGTGTTTTTGACGGCCAATTGGAAATGGTGAAAATGTTTGTAACTTCTATTGTGTTTTTTTTTCTAATTAGACAAGACAAATAGTTTATGAAGAGCAAGGACAGAATTAATCATGGGCTCTTGCTCATCACAGCTGTGCTCTGAATGCCTGACAGAGCCACTTTATGGCATATAATTCAACATATAGAATAAATGTAGTACAAAGGACAGAGTTTTGAAAGCATTTTCAGTGGCGATCACGTTGTTTTGCAAAGTCCTGGGCATAACTGATTACAATTGAACTGAATGGGAGCTGTGAGATGCTTTGGAAAGTGAAATCCTCGCTGGCATTTCCAAAGAGAAGATCTGAAGCTGGATTACAGCTTTTTGTACAATTTGGATATAATTTCCATGTCTAATTTGGTGGGTGCATAAATGTACTGAGTGTTTTCTGCAGGCAGTTGGGTACCTAAGCATCCAGCTCTCCCTTTGGGTTTAAAACCATAGAAATCAGGAGGTTCTGATTGTACTTTCAAATCATATGATTAAAACCTCCCCTCTATGTCAATCTGAAGATTAGAAGCTGTATTTGTATTCCATATGAACTATATGTGTGTTTTTCTGAATGATCTGTTGCCAGTAGCAATCGTAATTACTGTTTCTTATGAACTTCAGAATGTATACAATTTGGTATTAGCTTTCTAATGAAATATCAACTTGCTTATTGCTCTTCAACACTTTTTCTTTTATCTTAGGATGAATCTGAAAGACTTCTGATGTTTTGCTTTAATTTTAAAATCCCTCTCCTATTTTACCTTAGTGACTATCCTCACTTGTACATAACATTACCCTTTGCACTGTATAAGAGCAGTTTAGCTTTACAGGGTGCAGCTGAAGTGGCTTCTCAGCCTTTTACCTGAGTCAGACTTTAAAAATGATCAGTGATCATTTTCACCTGCAGATGGACATTTGTCTGCCTTGTGCCCACTTGCACTGAATAACTGACCTACAAGCACAAATTCTGTCTAGAAGTGCCAAGTCAATTCATTTGCATATTTAAGTAGCTGTGTCCACATTTTAAAGGTCTCTTTTGAGTCACTTTGAGCATGCTACTGACAGGCAGAAGTGTGAGTCCAAGTGTTAATGCATAAAATGTCTAGCAGAAAAGAAAGGGGTTTGTTCTCTGTTACAATATTATTACATTGCAGCGATGTCTATACGTTTCAGGCTGATGTAAAAACTGAACTGGATGAAAGTGTTGCTTGTTTGGCTCTCAGCTCATTCCTTGGTAGAACAAGATGTTCACAGGTTTCCATTTGATTCACTGGCGTGTGTATGTAGTATGCTAAAACACCTGACTTAAACTCTGCCAGCTCTGGCTGGAAACACTGGAAGCATTGCAGCTACACAGATTAAAGTTTCAGAGAGGTGAGAGAAGTGTCTGATCATGGGGGTGCCTGGTGGGAACAAACCTGCTCTTTCAAATTCTGCCATGGCCGTCCCATGTCGTGTGGTGTGAGCAGGTTGTGGCTGTTAGATCCAATATGCTTTTGATAATCAGCTTTTAAAGCACCAGTTTTCATGGGGTGGAAGAGGAATTTTGGTTTGCTTATTTGTCTTATGATTGCTTGTTATATATTTGTGTTATGAGACAGGTTTCCAACATGCCTGTTTTGGTGTCTGGTATCTCACACTGGTGTTTAGAATTTGGGGGAGTTGAGAACCTCCCAGTAAGAGATGATGGAAAACAAACCCACTGCTCCTTATTGGTGTGTGATACTTATTTCAGTACAACAACTCAAAGTTTCACTGGGTTCAGAAGTGCCAAACCAGCACATTTTGTGCTCCTCAAAAAAAAAAAAAAAAAAAATCAGCTTCTAGAAGGGAACATCTGCATCTAAAACACGCCAATTAGCAAGAAGACACGAGTGATGCTAACACGCTTGCTCTATTTTTGGTCACTGCCTACGTGATCAGGAAAGAAACACAGAATGCTGTGGCTTTGATTAACTCTTCTCATTCCCTTTTAAAAGCATTTCTTCAGTGAGAGGTTGGTGAACAAAGCAAGTCCATCATGTATAAATATGGCTGGAATCAAGCAAATATATGGTCATGGGCAATTTATTTGATATATTCACTAAATAGTCTGCAGCCTACTGAGTGTGATACACTGTACCCTGCCATACAAAAAGCCAGGAAAGGCCTATGCATTTATATAATTCATATTTGTATAGCTGAATCTTGAATTTTCACATCTCCAATTTTTATTTCATTTTGACTTCTGTCATGTCACTTGACGTTGTCTTTTCACGTTTTCAGGATTGTCCTGAGTTAGTGTTGGTTTTAGCACAAGTAACCATAATAAAATGGCAGGTCCTGGTACCTTCAGTTCTACCAATGAATTATCTGTAAGATATTGAGACCATTATAATTGGTATGAAACTGTGTTGGCAGAAGAAATTTTAGTAGAACCTGTCCAGCTCAGTTCACTGCCAGAGAACAGAGATGTGGAGTTGTTATAGTTTAAGCATGGCTTCCTTTTTAATATTGTTTTTGTGGGTTTTTTGGTGTTTGTTTGTTTTTTGTTTGGTTGGATTTTGCCTTTTTGGGGCTTGTTTGTTTGTTTTAGTTGGGAGATTTAGTAACGTTTTTTAATAAAATTATTCTTTTTCCAAAATCACAGAAAAGTCTGTCGAGAACATCCTTCAGACCACAGGGAAACATACATTTCTAGTACATTGTCATCTTTTAGTTCATCCTTCTGCGTGTCTAAATATTTCACAACCACCAGAGCACAGCAGAAGGTGCAGTTTTAAGTTAATCAAGGAGATTTTGCCTTTTGCATAACAAGGCAGAGTGAACATCTGAGCCCTCACTAAGGACATAACAAGCAATCATATTAATGCTGATTATAGAAAGATACTTTGACTGGAAGTTGAATTTCCCAGTACATAGAAACAGCATGAAATAATTCAGGTGCTTGGGGTTTGTGTGAAATGTGTTGGAAATTTTTCAAGGTTTAGCTTAAGAGCTTGTGTGACTTCTCAGGCACGTGCAGAACATGAATCTCTTGGCTCCATTTGCTCTTTTACTTCCTTCCAGAGGTCAGGTGTTGTCCATACCTGATACCAAGTTATTGCCATTCATCCCTGGTGGTCTGATTCAGCCCCTTGGAAATGAAGGCAAAATTCCCCACGGATTCTGTAATTTTTCAGGCAAAGCCATTAGCAGCTCTGCACCTGTCAGAGTTGCCATACCTTAATGGCTTTGAAGCTGATTTACAAATACTTTAGTGTTGCTTTATCTCAAATGTTTAGCAATTTTCTTGGTCCTGTCAGGTAAAACAAACTCAGGTGTTAATTATTGTTATTCCAAGTGCAGCATATGGGGAAATGAAAAATGTCTTGCAGGTACAGCAATAAAATGAAATCCTAATTAGTCTTTGGGTAAAACTGACATCAAAAGAGGGCACTAGTCCTCCACTGAACCCAGGTGTGGCGTGTTCCCAGGTTTCCCTCTCTGTAAGTGTGGAGTGCTGGTGATAGAACAGTTATCTTTTTGGAGTGGAGCAAAATCTGCGTTTGTTTGTGTTTGTAAGTTCAGTGGAATCCTTCCAATGCTATTTATGAGACCTTGACTAGACTGTGAGATAAGGAACAGGAAAGCTCACTGCAGAACAGCAGTAGCCTCTATTTTAATCCTTCAGACCAGGGATGTGGAATTCAGCAATAGTCTTGGTGGTGTAACAGATGTGACCTTTTAAAGGGACCACTTAAGTTGTGTAAACCTACCCAGAACAGGGCAGCAGACACCAATCAAACTGCTTTTCCTACACCAAGAGTGGGGTGGCTTGCAGAGACCTCCATGGTGCTTTCACAGGATCTGTCACAGAGTCCACTAAAATGAATGAGAAGATGCCTTCAGAGCTCAATTGTGGTGACTTTACTGGGTTTTAGGCTTTGCTCAGGTAGCTCTCAGCATCCTTTTCTGTGCTGCAGAACAGCAGGTCCCTTAGTACCTCAAAACTGCATTGTTTTAGTCAGCGAGAGTTACAGATGGTGACTGGCCCCAGTTTGGGGACAAAATAAAAAAACAGGAAAAAAAAATCGCCCTTTTTTTCTTGGTGATTGTTCAAGACCCATGGTTGTTCTGGTCTCTGTGCTGTGTGTGTGTTGGCTGTGTATCTTCCCTGGGGAGAGCAGATGGATCAGTCTGCACAGCACTGGAAAACTGCTGCAGCTTGGTAGTTTAAACCCAGTTCAGCTAAAATCCAGGGAGCCAATGCCTTTGGCACCAATCTCAGAGGGCTCAGATAGATCTGCTACAGTCACACTGCTGCCACTGCTCCACAGAGCAGCTGAAGCTCTGAAATGGCTCAGCTTTGGTGTGAACTGAACATGCTGAGAAGCAAGAGTGGTTTGGTGGGTGGGACCACTGCTCAGGTGGCTGTTAAATGAGGTCCTGCATTTATATATCAAGTAATCTTCATAATCTTCTTCCAGCTACTTCCTTTGTTCCTTCACATTAGCTTTGACTTAAATGGGAGTATATTTTCTAGAGATAGCCAACAAGAATAGGAAAGGTTCCTACATATATTAGTTATTCCAGCTGCAAATAAAAATAATAGAAAAAAATAAAATCACAAGCTTTAAAACTGTCGTTTTATAACGGTATTATTTAAATGTCAGGCATTTTTCAGTATTGCAGATACCTTGAAATTAAGTAATATACTCAATGTTTACCCTAGAGCTTTTTAGGCTTTTCACTTTAATGCCTTTTGTGACCAAGAGGGTCTATTTATATTTTAATTTGTGTGCCTGTGATGTTGCTGTCCTGGTTTCAGCTGGGGGAGTTAATTTTTTTCCCAGCAGCTGGTACAATGCTGGGGTTTGGATTGGGGATGAGAAAGGGGTTGGTGTTTAGGCGTTGCTGAGTTGTGCTTGTACAAAGTCAAGAACTTTTCAGGTTCTCACGCTGCCCTGACAGCGAGGGGATGGGGGACACAACAAACTGGGAGGGGACACAACAAACTGGGAGGGGACACTGTTGGCACAGCTGACCAAAGGGCTGCTCCACACTGCAGGACTCCATGGTTAATCCATAAACAGGGAGAGGTGGCCCCTGCTCAGGGACTGGCTGGGCATCAGTCGGGGAGTGGTGAGAAATTGCACTGTGCTTCACTTCTTTTCTATATTCTTTTGTCATTCTTTTACTATTTTTCCTTCCTCTCCTGTCCTATTAAACTGTCTTTATCTCACCCCACCTTATTTTTTTGGATTTTCTCCTCCATCCCAACTGGGAGTGAGGGAGTGAGCAGCTGTGGGGTGTTCCACTGCCTGCCCAGTTAAACCACAGTCATTGCTTAAGCTTCAGTGGAAACACTGAAAACCTCTGGCTTACACTCTGAATTTAGGTCTGGTACAACTAGATAATGACTAGGCAGCAAAGGCTTCAAATGCCTTTGCATTATAATTGATCTCTTACATACCTATCAAAATTTCTTTCAAAATTTAAAACAGCCTCGGGCTTTCCCCATATAAGAAGTGGATCCTGCCTTTCCCATATTTAAAAGGTTGATTCCAGAGAGGTTTGTCAGTGTTTGGTTCCTCTTAAATGCTTGCTATTTCTGTACAATTCCCTGAAGTGTATGATGGTTTATTTGATTTCATTAACATTTGGAAAGGATTTGAGGAATTGCGGGGTTTGGTCACTACAGTAAAAAGATAATAATGCTCTTGGGAGCAGCTGAATGTGGAAATTGCATGTGAGAAGCTGCATGTCCATCCTTGGAGGCTGTTACAGCCTCTCTCTACGGTGTGCTGTAAAGTTTTAACTGCTCTAATCAGCCAGGACCATCACTACCACTCATGTCAGAGGAATGGCTCTCCTCTATGATAACATCTGAGGGCTGTTCTCATCGATGGCCCTGCCTATATATCATCTTCCAGGCATGAGAACACGTTCAAGTCTAAACTTGTTGCATATTGAAATAATTTGGAGGGAAGGCCACCACGAGAGGAGGACTGGCCGGGATCTGGCCCTGGGTGGGGAAAGTTTGGATTCACAATTCCTCTTTCTGTGCCTTCAAGCACTCCTGCATTACAGACATGGGTATAAAACTGTTTTCTTCACCAAGCCACCTCTTTTACCAGCTACCTAATGCCATGAGTAGTGTCACACTGCCAGAGCAGACTGGTTAGTTGTTGCCTTCCCTAAAATAAAGGGCAGGAAGGCAGCAGGGGGCTGGAGGCAGGTGGACTGGCAGCCCCCAGTGTGCTCTGGGCTGCTCCTCCAGCAGTGCTTTAAGCTCTCACAGTCCACGTAGACCAGCTGATAAATGTTGATGTGACCCCTGTATTCCAGCAGCATCTTCCAAAGGTGTTTGTGGAGTCATACAAGTTTTCATTGAGTTTGGCAGGGATGTGAAGGGACTTGTGGGATGTGGCACACTTCATGCAAATCCCTGTTGTTTAGCAGTATTTAGAGAGGTTTTTGCAAGACCTCAGAAGAGAATTCATTCCTGTGCCGTCACTTGTTGCAGTGGCTCGCTGCAGAGATGTTCCAGCATTGCTTGCAGCCATGGGAAATTGCACTTGAAAGAGGCTGCCCAGGCTGACAGCAAGGACAAACCAGTCTGTGGCCTGCAGCATGGTCCTTGCTCAGGATCACTGCCTGCAAACCAGTGAAAGGGTTGGGATGCTGGTGTGAGAATACTGAAGTAGTCTCATCTCTCTTTTTGAACTTGGTCCTTGTCTTATAACAGAGCTGTGTACATTGCCCAGCATTTGAGAGGATAATACAGGGCTTTATCTCAAATCTTTGAAAACTGCTTCCCTTGAAGTCTGAAATGCTGCATCTGATAGTAGCCACTGCTAGGGAGGAGGGCTGTCCTGCTCCAAATTAAAAAGGCAAAAGCTTAATTTCATTTTTCTTTTCTTTTAGAAGCAAACATTGTGAATGAGGCACAGAAAAACTTACCAGCCCACTGTCACTGTAGTCTCTTGTGCTGAGAATTCAGGCCACAGTTTACATCCCTCCCTCCTCTCCCTGCCCTTCCCTCCCCACCTCCTCTCCCAGCACCATACATGTGTTTAATCTTAGACATGGATGTAAACCTGTCTATTCCTTATTTTGCATCCTTCGAGTATTATTATAATCAGGCCAGTTTATTAAGAATTAATGCCCCTTCATGAACAGAGGATAATGAAATGGCCACATTTCCTCTTGTGCTGGACTGTGATTTACTAATAGGAGCTTCTAGGGAAAGGATCATAAAAGAGTGAGTCCCCCACCTCTGGATTAATATTTAATCAGGTGTTAAGAGAGCCTTGTGTTGGATCCTAGAGTTGCTAGCAGAAACCTGCAGGGGAAATGAGAGGGTCCTGTATCTTAAAGGGGAAATGCAATTATAATTAAAGGCTTGATCCAAAGCCCTTGGACATAAATGAAAAGCTCCTGTTGATTTGAAGACCTCTGTATGTGGCTCAAAGGGAACCAAAAATAATGAATGTTTTTGCATGTGAGGCATAGAAAGACAGGCATACTTATTTAGAGAATTATTTCAAAGGTATCAAACAAGGTTAACATGCATGGTCTAAATTTAAAATGAATGGGATGGAAGAGGTCTGCTGCCAAAAACATGCATCAAACAAGCTGGGGGCCAAACCGTTCCAAACTTTTAAAGTATGTGAACATGAATTCAGATTGCCTCGCTCTTGTATTTCATGGCTAAATAAGCTACGCTGAGAGAAGTGTGGCAGTTGACTTGTTCCAAGTCTCATTATGGTTTGTGGACTATAGCTCAATAATCTGTTTTTAAGTAGGCGCAGATCAGCTCCCTTCAGTTTGCAGACCTGCAGCTGGTTCCCTAAATCAGCTGTAGCACATCCCCTGCAGCCCTGTCCTCCTGCAGGAGCAGCTCAGCTGGGATGCTCTGGGTGAGCACAGCCCTGCAAGCCCCCAGAGCAGAGAGTGCAGGTAGGCCATCTGACAGTGCACCTTGTAAATCTAATTTCTGCAAACCAAGTGCCTTTTTCAGTTACTGTATTATGTCCCCAGTTCTGTCACTTGGTTTGTTTTTTCATGATAAAGCCGGGCATATAGATTTTTAAGGACTTAAAATATGTTCTTGACTTGGAGCAGGGTGTTGGGGGGTGTGTTGCTGGTCAATGTAGTTGATTGCTGTGTTTCAAACTTTGTCCAATAAGAAAAGCTTCCAGCTGATGTGAAACCCCTGATAAGAAGAAAGGATGCAAAAATGAGGGTGGTGCTGAGGATCTTCTCTTCAGATGAGGGGGGGAAAGGAGGGGCTGCTCTGCTCGTGTAGTGCCTGAAGAGAATGAAGTTTGACCATGGCAGATCTCTCTTCTTGCTACAAAAAATGCTTTGCTGTCTGGTGATGGTGTGATGAGGGGCTGCTCAGCTGAGCTGATTTTTGTGATCTTGTGCCATCCTTAAAACTGGCCCTTCAACCCAATACCCGCAGTGTACCTGGGAGCAGACTGAATGCCCCAAGCAGGTGGCACATGAGGGTGCTCAGTGTGGCTCACTGTAGCTCAGAGCAGCCTGTCATGTCCTAGGTCACTGTGTTTCCATTGATCTCAGTTTGCATCTGCTCTCCATCTATGCTGCTTTTGCATTTGTGCTAAATATAGCACAGACAGGGGCCACTGATTAGGGCTGTGTTGGTGTCAATAAATCTCTCCCTCTCTCTGAACATCCTGGGGATGCCTTGCACAAGGTAACTTGGTGCAGTGTAATGTGGGATGATATGCTGCCTTACATCGGGTTCATTTAGAAAATCTGCCAGTATTCCTTCAATTGATTTTGGCTATTTGTATTTTAAAAAGTAAAGCCTATAACAGGAGTGGAGATTTAGCTCCAAAACACAGCCACGGTGCGTGAGTGATAAACCATTTGCAAGAACGTTGGTCGTGCACTTGCTTGTTTTATGTTTTCACAATTGCACTTTGAGCATGAATTCCAGTTTTCCTGCAAACTTTGAATTCCAGTTTTCCTGCAAACTTACAGCCTAGAGTTCAACAGAGACCCACAACATGCTGCATCTTCCAAACAACAGTGGAAGTGAATTTCTTTACTTGAAAACTGGATATGTTTAGTTCTAATAGCAGAATTCGTATGAGCTGTATCTAAACCAACTATATTCATAATAAGCCTCCTCTCTCTTTTTTCCCAGAGCCATATTTTAATTAATTTGATGCTTCTGATTTCATGAGGGAATCCAGAAATCTTTTATGCAGAATTTTAAAATTATTTGTTTGTGGGTTTTCTGCATCCTGTGCTTTTGGAATCAGAAATCAGAAATTAGATTTTACAAATTAAAATCTATAACTACAGAATAATTTTTTTACTTCAGATTTACACTGAAAAGGTTGATTTGATTGTACCCTTGAGTTTTCATGATCTGAAGGCAATAGAAAATAGGCTGTATGTTTTTGTTGGGTTTATTTTCATCATCTTGAGGTCTTTGCAGCTACCTCAGCCTCCGTAACAACTTAGGATGCCAAATTTTGGCATTTTGAAGTATTACAGTACAGTCAGTACCTACGAGAATCCACAGCAGAGATGTACCGAGATAAATGTGCCAAGCTGAAAAAGCAGGGATGGACGTGGAACCTGCAATCACTGGATCTCAACTGTGCTCCTGAACCTGAGCTGAACTGCTGCCTCCCTTGTGATGATTGCTCCCAGGGAAAGACTTTCCCTGAAAACCTCTTTCCAACACCATCTCTAATAGGAAAGGCTTATTTCAGAGTTTTATTCCAGCTCATTTAAGTTTAGGGACCTTCCCTGTAGCTCATTAATCTCAAGGAAAAATGCAGATGAGAGAGGTTCAGCCGGTGTGCAGCCACTCCAGATGAATCTGGGCAAGGGCTTTTCTTTCCTCCTGCTGGCTGGAGGTCAGGAGCCGTGGCTGCATTAAAACACCTCAGCAGAGCAATGCCCAATTACACAGCCTCTCGTAAGGGCTGGGGACTGCGAGACCATTACTGTGGGACAGGAAGAGCTGGATCTCCCCATCGTTTGGTGAGAGATGAGAAATGATCAAAGAAAACTGACTGGTGTTTGAAATGAAGTAGGGAAGGGACTTTTGCTTCTAATGAAACACTAACAGCTGCTTTGTGATTCAGCCTGCTGCCCTTGCTTGAGAATAGCACCAAATTGTCCATTAGTGGCACACAGCATTGCAATAAAACTTATGAAAATTATTTATTGCTACATCAAGCCGTACAGTTCCTTCTTACAAAGCAAGATATAGCAGAAATGGGGTAAAGGCCAAGCATTTAGCATTAAGTTACCAAATATTAAGGTCTTACCTAATGTGCAATGTATCCATTGCAATTAAGAGTAGAAGTTAATGAAGTTTCTGACAGTCCTTATTTTTTCCCGAGGAAACTTTGGCGGTCTGGGGCTGGCCACAAAGTAAGATATCTCCAATTCATGCAAACCTCAGCTTTGCTTAGACAAACTTCATTCTTTTCTCAGACCCTACCTATTAACCTTGCTCTCCTTTTCTTTTGGAGAGAGAATTCCTTTTCTGTGGGTGTAGCTGTGGGGGAGTTTGTTGTCTGTGCAATTCTCAACCCACCAGACCTCATCCCCTCGATGTCTGAGAGCTTCTGTAGGTAGTGGCAGGTACCTGACCTGGTCAGGTAAAAGCTTCCCCTTTCCTGTGGTCAATGGGAATTTTGCCACTGACCTATTAGAGTCAGGATTTCAATCCTGATGTTCTCAAAGAGTTATTGATGGCACATGGTGGAAAACAAACCAAGGTATTTTATCACAAAAACCAAGCACAAATGTGCAAATAAAACCACAGAGATAATAAAGGTCAAAGCTGTTTAATGGACCTTCATAAAGTTACGTTCCACTTAAATCCTAATTAACTCCAGTTTGGGGCATTTCAGTGGGATTTAATAAACAGGCTTGTGGAGAACCTCTGCACAGGGCTGAATTTCAACCTTTGCAAGGAAAACGGGAGGAGGTTAGTTTACATTAGGCATCTGTGCATTTTGTTCCCAAAGTAGCATTTAGGAGAACGGCCACAAACAGCACATGCTGTGTTATAGCTGGCAATTTAATCTGCAGGCAGGAACATATAAAATCCATGGTAGGATGAAGTTTGCTGTGAGTGTTGTATAATGGAAGTACTCAACAAAAGCCAGAAGGCTGAGCAACCAGTGGCATTTCAAACCTCTGGGTTTACCACAGGCTCACGTATTTTGCAGGATGGATATTGTACTTAGGTTTCTAGTATTCCAAATGCTCAGCTTGTCATGGAAACAATGGGGCTGCATTAGCAGGGGTGCAGCCCCTGGTGTTACTACAATGCAGGATAAAAAATCAATTTATTCTGTGGCTTACAATTTATTTCATGGTTGGGGAAATATCAGTTTAAGTGATGATTATGTTCCCCAAGCATGTGGTACACTGGCTCTGTGTTTAATATAAACAATTACTGTATATGGGTTGCATGTGTGGTTATATTGTGGTGGTGTGGTACTGAGATTTTATCAGGTCTGGGCTTGTCGCATTCCTCACCAATAAAAAACTTTCCCTTTGGTCAAATTACTGTCTATGCAGGTCATCCCGAGTAAATGTGAGCAAAACTTTTACACTGCCAGTTTCTCATCATATATGCCATTGTTGGCATACCCTGAGTGTTATAAATCCAGTGTCTGATGACTCCTTAAAAGCACTTATGGGACTCTACCTGGAAGGGTTGGCTTCTTCATTGTCAAAATCCTGTGGAATAAACTGTTAGACAAAAAGCAAATTATCATATTTTTAAGAATCTCTGGATATTATTTCATTATAGTGTGATTCTCTGTGGCATCTCAAGATTTTTGGCAATGCAGGGATAAGTGGTTTGAGCTCCTTGAAAGTGCCAAGGGAATTACAATGTTCCAGAGCACTTTTGGTCCACAGGACACTGTACTTGCCACCAGTTTCTGGGTTAAATCAGCCCTCCTCATCTGTTCTCTGAATTTGCAGAGCAGAAAAATCAGCTTCAGTATTTCAAATTGTGAGGAATAAAAGCTCTGCTCATTTCTACCTCACCCCTGGATGCCAGTGATGCATTTGGAGTTGCTGGGTCCAAGGCTCTGTCTGTCAAGGCAAGCAGAAGTGTTGTCAAGCACTGCCTGTGGTTTTGTGTGCCCCCAAAGGCAATTCCCTCCCCGGTGTAATGTCTGGCCAGGCTAACCCCAACAGGAGATCTGGGTCGGGCATGGACAGAGGCCCTGTCACAAAGCGTCTGAAAATAGCCAAAACTCTGCTTTTGGTTAGCTAGGAGCAGAAGGAGAGAGGAGGGGAGAGGACAGTGTTCCCTTGCCAGCAGGCAGATAAGGGTCACTGTCTCAGCCTGCCATTTCAGTCTCTATTCTTACTCCAGTCCCCTCCCCCCACCCTCCCTTCAGCTTTAATATCTAGGTTTGTCTGATTTTTAAACTGGGTTATTTGAATGTCAAACTTTCAATAACACTTTAACAGAGGTGTCCATTAACCCACGCTAAATTACAGCAGAACATCTCTGGAAATACATGTGACATCCACATGAATACCAAATGAATTCATTAGGATCAGCGCTATTACAATGAATACCAAATGAAACCCACAATGATGGGGACATCATCCCTCTCTGGGAATAATCGACAGCGTTCCTTTGGCACTAGTCAAACACATCAGCTGTTTGTTTCCACTGATGAGAGGTGGCAGTCTAGGTTTTGGTTAGATAAACAAATGATGACACCAATAATCACTTAGTTGGTGGCTGTAATGCTTAATAATCACATCCTGATATCATGCACACTAGAAGCAGTGCTGCACTTTTTATGCATAATGAATCCCAAACACTTCATAAAAGGTGATAACTTTCTTTGACCACTGAATATATTATTTATAAAAGTGCTCCCTTCCCTTCCCCCTCCCACCCTTGGAGTTCCTTTTACAATTTTTTTTTTATCATGTAGAATAAAATGGTAGCACATCTTAGACTATGAGGTCTCTACTTATACATAATTTATAAAACAATTTACAAGTGATTTATTTTTAGCAATAAGATAAAACATGGTGTGAAGGGTTTTACCAACAGAGATATAGACGGTTTGGGAGTAATACTTGTGGAGGAGCCTGGGATCAAGTGAAAATTATTTTTCCTTTTTCCCCCTGAGGTGTGAACTTTAAGGAGCCTCCTCTTGCACCCATTTGCACAGTGCACTAAATACACACACTTTGTAAAGCTGCATGAAATTGTATTGGCACCTTGTTTCAGATGGCCTTGAAAAATACCCTTTCAGCAAACATAGTGGAGGCAGGTAGATGGTGTTGGGAGACACACGAGTGTCCTTTCCAGATGCTGTCTGGTTTGGTGGCTGGCTCTGTCTGGCTTGAGGCCCTACTGAGTGCTGGACCTGCTGATGCCCACGGAGGTGATACAAAGCCTAGTTTGTAATTAACGACCCGCTGATGAGGAGGAGGGGCTGTGCTGCCTCCCCTGACCCAGGAGATGGCAGTGTTTAAGAGCAGGAGCAGAGCATCCTGCACGGCAGGAACCTCCTGCCCTTGCACCAACCCTGGTCCTCATCAACCAGGAATTCGCAAATATCCTGGTGGTAGTGTAATGGGAGAAGAAACATGAGTTGACCCAAGCGTGGAGAGAGGGCTGTGCCGCAGCAGAACCTCTTTATGCCAGTTGTGCTGGTCTTTGATCTGAATTAGTGTTTTGGGCTTGTGTGTAGCAAGATGTTCAATGATGTTCACCTTGTAGTTCTCACATCTCAGCCTGCAGCTGTGTGTACTGCAGTAGGAAAACCCATCTCACTGCCTTTCTCTCATGCTAAGTATTATTTCATAGCAGCCATGATTCTTCACAAAACTAAAAAGTCTGTTTCTACTGGAACCCTGACTTGGGGTGCTGGTTACTAGCACAGCATAAAATACAATCAGCATCAAAGGACAACATGTGCTTATCCAGTAAGCATTGAATGAGGTTCAGGCCTTCTCTTTCCAAGCCTTTTCAAAGAGATGTCGGGAAAAATTGCCTGTTCTCACTGGCTGTGTGGAACCACCAGGAGTGATCCCTACCTGCTGCGGTCACCAACTGGTGGCTTTGAAAATTGAAGCTATAGGTTGGGTTCTCCAGCATCACAGGTGGCACAGCCATTTGTGACCATGCAAGATGCACCTGATGAGCACACTGGTGCTCTGCTGGTGTGCTTAGAGCTTTGCAACTTTGCTCTGTACGTGACTGTGTAAGATAGAGAGCAAGACTCCAACTTCCAGTATCTGCTTTTCAGTTAAAAGATTGAGGTGGTTCTGGCTTCTGGCATTTATGTGTCAGAGCTGTGGAAATGTGTAGCTGTTGTGGGTGTCCAGGTAGGAGCAGGGCACCAGGACTCATGTGCCTGGAGGAAACATCCTCTTGGAAGGCCATCTGAAAGGGTAAACCTGTCACCACTTAGCTAAAAACTTAATCAGAACGATGCCTGTGGTCGTGCTGTGTCCAGAGACTGAAATGCCTGTGACAGGAGAGGAGAGTCCAGAAACTGGGGATATCCAGCCATTTTTGGGGGGCATGTTCAAAAAATCTGAGGAAGAAGCTGGAAGCACAGTCTGGGCTGTTCTGGGGTCATCTTGCTGAATTCCTTTTGCATGTTCTGCCCCTCTGTATCTCACCCTGCACTCCTGGGTTGTCTCTGAGCTCTCCATTGTGTGATCCTGGCCTTGAAATGGTTCAGCCTTCCAACTCCTAGGAAACTAATTTCCTACTAATCTATTTGTTTAAAATTAGCATCTGCAAGGATAACTCTGTGAGCAACCTGGACTTTGATTTGGGGAGACTGGGGACGTACACCCCAGAAAACTGTAAATGCAGGCACTGCTTTCCTTTGCATCCAGAATTCAACAGAGCTGTCAGATAACACATGAGAGATGGTTAATAATAAATTAAAAACATCGCAGCCACAGGGAAACTGCATCTCTCCCCGCCCCCCAAACTCCCCCTCTCTTTTGCTTTTTTCTACCCCATGGGCTTAATCAGCATCAAAGAGTAACAAATCCAATAAAATGCTTCCCTGAGCCAGGAACCAGCCTGAACTGGATACACACACACACAGACACACACAGACACATACACCAGCCTCTCTCTTCTCCCCCTGACTGCCAGCCCCTTTGCAAAACAGCTGACAGTCGAGGTGGAGATAGAACAAAGGAAGAGATGGGAATGGCAAATCACGGAGACAGCCCCCCCATCTCTCATCTGGCACTGGAAAGCTCTAACTGGCCTCCCATGCTTTTAGGCTACCAGTGCAGAAAGAGCTTTTCTTGCTCCTGACTTGGTTTTTATCCCACTAAGATCAGAGATTCAGGGGGAGGGAAAGGAAAGGGGAAAGCACACATGCATTTTTGCTGATTTCTCCCCTTTAAAAAGTGAATTCAAACAACAGCAGCTCCATCAAATTGCAGTAGGCCATATGTAGACCTTTGATGGGTTTATGGCCATGGTGCTCCTCAAATCCTTGCCAGGGCCTTGCTTGGCTGAGAGCAGGTGATGCTGTGCCAGGAGGGTCCCCAGGGAGGGTCCATGCATTCCCCCCCTCCCCACCCTGCACTTGCATGTTTCTCCTGTGCAGGAACATCTCTTTCCAGAGCTGGGGGGAGATGTCCATGAGTCCTGAGCAGGAGGAGAATGTGGTGGGCTGGACCTTCAGGGGTGCAAATAGATGTGGGTGTGTTTGAAGTCAATGGGCTGACATTGCTTTTCTATATCTGCAGATTCAGCCTGAGGGATCACCTGCCTAGCAGGGGTGTGCAAGTACTCCAGTAGTGCTTATGGCACCAGGAGATTGGAAAAAAACTTTAAAAGAGGTTAGCAGGAAGAGCTAAGGAGAACATAGCCTCAGCAACTTCTTCCCTCTGTGCTGCTCTTTGTGGATTGCTTCTCAGGGTATGTCTGTCCCCTGAAGCTGTAATATCTAAGCACTTCCTAGTCATTAATATAGTGAGTGCATCTTCTCCACAGCCTTGGAGAGAGAGTTACCATCATTTCTGTCTTAGAGATGAAAACTGGAGCAACAGAGGAAAGAAAGTTTTGCTCATGGCCATGCAGAAAAGCCTATGGCAGAGTCAAGAAATGAATCCCCATAACTCAGAATCTGCTATATCAGATCATAGCTGGAAGAAAATCCTTGCCTTTGGCCTGTCTGAGCTGTAACACTTTCAGGTGAGTTCAGACATCAAGTCTGTGCAGTGCTGAGTCCAGCTTTCTAAATCTATGCTGGAGAATAACCATGCTAAAGGGAGAGATTCCAAGTAGCTGACAAACAGCTCTGTCTGCCAGGCTAATGGATGTCTGGACAAGTAAGTACTTTGAAACTTGAAAAGTCTGTGTCACCTAGCTGTGCATTTTGCCTGTGAATACCTTTTTCAGATGAAACCCTCCAAACCTGTTTGATGCACATTGCCAGAAAGATCCCTTGGCATTTTTCACAAGAATATTTCTTTACGTTTCCTGTTCAATAACAATCCTTCCTGTGTGCTGCAGTGCTGTGGGTGCTGTCACCTACTTAACAGCTGGATCTCCAAAAACACTCTGCAAATGCTGTTTGTGTGGGCAGGGTAGGTGTAGGGTGAGAGGAGGCCGTGGCTCCTGTGCTGCCCAACTGCACAGGGCTGGATCAGTATTAGTCATGAGAGGAGACTGAGGTGGTGTAGCTGAAGGAATTTTGTCACAACACAAGAAGATATTGTCTTTTTTTAGAGCACAGCCCTTTGGATTCGCTTTCTCTGCAAGTTCCCCCCACGAGAAGGTGCAGCACTGTGAACTAGCCAGGCTTTAATGAATGAATTAGGAAACTACCAAGGAATTCCTATGGAAATACAGATGACATCTGCATTACGGCCATAATTAATTAACCAATCAATTATCATGATGGATGCAATTTTAATGAATCAGTTGCAAATCATTTTTGGTTCTTATGGTTTTCATTCAGAGCGCATTAATCATGGCAGGCTCTCTGGGTTGCAGAGGAATGCAGGATGTGAATCCAAGACCTCAGTATATCTTTAACAGAGGTGAGCCAGGTTCCCAGCAATCAGATCCAGATGCAGGTATGGAAAGCTCTCCTCTGAATGTCAGAGGATCTTCAAATCTGGGAAAATAGTGCTGACATATACTAGACACTGGCCCAAAGCATGAAAGAAGCAGGTAAGAAATGGACCACGGCTGGGATGGGCTTTCAAATACTTTCAGATTTGGACTTTGCTGCTAATTCCATTTATACTGGGAAGAAGGTAAAATAATGTTTTTGAAATGTTGGAAAAAACCGTACTGGTTTGTTTGGTTTGGATTTTTCGTGATATTAGATTAGAATTCTTGTAAATTTGTATAAATATAATTGGCCTTGGCAGTGCTGCACAGGGGCAGGGGCTGTCTGAGTGGAACCAGTTGGGGGACTCGGGTTAAACTTGTCCTTGAATGTCTGTCTGGACACTGCACTTATTTTCAGTGTAGCTTTCAGTTACTCCTGAGGAGACCTTGCATGGTTCTATCATCTCTGAAAGATTCCAAAGAGTGTGATGAAAGAAGCACCAATTTGAATTATTAGACTTCAACTCTTGGATATAACATCTTTATTTATCTGAAGTATTGCCAAAACTCACTGCTTGCTCCTGGAATCAGTGGGAAGATGTGCTGGCTGAGCTGGGGTGTTCTGTACAGCTGTGCCTAAAGCTCCTTTGAGCTGGAACTGCTACAGAGAAATGCAACAGGTACTTCACAACACTGGTGGCACTGAAGTGGAATGACACAGGGAACACAGGCTTTTCTACAGCAGGAAACAGTGGATTTGTGATGTGGAGGGGAATTTTATTTCTATTTTTTA
Organism: Cyanoderma ruficeps; assembly: GCA_008694505.1. NCBI lineage: Eukaryota > Metazoa > Chordata > Aves > Passeriformes > Timaliidae > Cyanoderma > Cyanoderma ruficeps. The sequence continues at coordinate 1,498,126 of VZDJ01000175.1, forward strand.
AAGTTTATTTCAAAGTAGAGATGCCTGGGAAGAGAAAAGGTAGTAGAGAGGTGGAGTCTTGGTAAAAAGAGTTTTGAACCAGTTTGAGAATTTATTTATTTCTTTATTTCAGGGCATTGCATCTAATGAGGAGAATCAAAATAGAACAAAACCCTAAACTAGCTAGAAAATATGTGATTTCACCCACAACGTCAAGCTTGAGCCTGAGAAAGTTTTATATACTGTATAGCTATAGAAGCGTTAATTTATGAATTGATCTCTGCAATGTACCTGTAATGAAAAGCTTATTTCACTTGCAGCTAAGAAATACATAGACATCCTCCCTGCACAGCTGGGGGAACATCATGGGGTGGAGTCTGGATAACTAATTACATTATTTCTGCTCACCCTGTTGGAGTAGCAGCTCAGAATGCAGTAGGAAAATGTGTCTTTAGTCGCTTCAATGGTTTGGGTAGATAACACTGGAAATGTTTTTGGAGACACAGGTATTATTTATATTATTAGTTCAGATAATAAGTTTTCTTTCAATGTTTATTATATGTTACACTCTAAAAGGCACCGTTTTGGCAAATAGAAGCTCAACATTTGTTTCATAAAGCTATACAAAAGTATCCATTGGCTTCTGGAATCCCTTTGAAACCTCTGCCTTCTGGTGGGATGTGGGCACCCAATTCATGCAACAAATACAAAAGCTTGCGAATAGTCCCGACATGGCTGTATTAAAAATATGTGGGGAAATATTTGTGGGATATTTTTTGGAGTCTTTATACGGCCTTACTGGCAATCACAGGAATTTTATATCTGTCATAGAATCTCCTGACATTTCCACCAATATGTTGCAAGGAGATCATTAGAACAATTACGGAGATGTGGGAAAAGGAGTAGCATTCCATAGCATCAATTGCCAGCACTGCCATCGCTAAGCAATTAAAAACCATGAGAACAAAAATTTGACATTTTTCTGGCCTCTGTATCAAGAGGGTGCACCAGCATTTGTTTTTGAGGTTTTCAGCATTGCTATAGTACTAGACGTACATTCTTGAAAAAGATGAAGCTGTTTTGGGAAAAAAATTGAAGTCAAATGAAAAAAAATAATCATGGAAACTCTTCATCTATTAGAAGTCACTGACATGATACACGTTAAGATTTTATAGAAACTGTTAAATTTTGAGGACTTCTCATGGGAAACAAGCAAGTTTTGGGAGAAAGTTTGTTTTTCTGAGGTTCCACCAAATTTTGTTTCAATTTTTTGTGACCCTGAAGCAAAACGTTGGTCCAATCCAATAGTCCCTGTTGCCCAGAGTCACTTCAGCCTTGAGCCTGGCCAGTTCTGATGGGTTGAAGAGGAATAAGTGAATTTAGGACTATCACCCTGGTGTGGGGCCCTGGGGCTGGGGGAATGGTGTTTCTGGGCTCCCAGATCCTCACCTGTCTTCCTCTGGAGACAGGAAATTTCACCAAGGCCAGGTACTGATAGGAAAAGGAGAAAAGGCCTGAAAGAGAAGTGAGGGAAGGTTTAGATTAGACAGTAGGAAGAAATTCTTTACTATAAGGGTAGAAAGGAACTGGCACAGTTGTGTATTCTCCATCCCTGGAATGTTCAAGGCCAGGTTGGATGGGGTTGAGAGCAGCCTGGTCTAGTGAAAGGTGTCCCTGCCCATGGCAGGGGGCTGGAATCAGTTGATTTGTGAAGTCTCTTCCAACCCAAACCATTCCATGACAGCCACGATTTTAACCCATTGCCAGCGACCTGTGGCTCCCACAGGCCTTTGGATCTCAGAAGTCCTTAATTGCCAAATGGCTGCAACAGATTTGAAAATGAATGTGACACTTTTCAACGGGGAGTGGTAATGGCAAAATTACTGAGATGCTATTTCACCCTTGCTTGGCAGGGACAGGAGATGCTGAAGCCAACAAAAATTTTGTCAGGCTTGGGCTGTAGCGACCACAGCTCTTTGACCTGCTGTAGTCCTCTAGGAAGGTATTTGGACATCTGAGAGATTGTAATTCATTCTGGAAATGACATATTTCAATATTAAAGTTGAATTTCGCTTCCATGACATGAAGCTGATTTCTGAATCCAGATGGTAAAAATTCCGAAACTTAAATAATTGATATCTGGTTTCCTGACCAGCTCTATTTCTCCTGTGGCAATAAGCTAGAGTTCTTGAGAGAATCATCCAGGATTGAAAAGCACTGAGGACTGGGAGTATCAAAAGGCTCAGCCAGTCTCCCACTGCCAATAAGGCACGTAGGATTATTTCCCTGGAGACTCAGAGCTGAGGGTTCTGACAGTGTGGCCGTTAATAAAACAGGAAAAAATATTAGTGAGACTTGTCCGAGACCTGCTTTGAGTTTGTGGAAACACTTTTTAGTCTTCTTGGATCCAAATATGTGATTTATTCCCCTTAAATCCTAAATTTAGCAGAAAATAAAACCAAACTGGGCTTTCCTCGCTTGGGTAAGGAGTTCCTGTATGTTATACTGCTGGACCTTGGTTTTGGGCTGTGGGGACAAGGATTAGTTTGTTGATCAGCCAGACTGCATCTTCCTTGCCACACCTTTGCACAAAGCCAGGTTTGCCCACCCTCTTACACCTGGGTTTTTTCCCCCAGGTTTGGATAGATGATAAAACTGCACAGGACAGAGTCTGTGATGGGTCTGGTATCTCCTGTTGGGTGGGATCTTAGGGTGAGGGGCCGATGGAGCGAGAGGGAACACCTGTCTGTGTTTGGGGCAAGCCCCTGGACTGGGCCAACCTTGAGCCTTGGGACCAAACCTCCAGGGACTGCACTACTGTCGGAGAGGTGATGGCTTGCACTTTCCCAAACAAAGCACAGCGATGTTTCCTGTAACTCGAGCCGAAGAGACAACTTGCTGCTTTGTAATCTGTGGGTGGGGGAGGCACTGTTGAGTCAGGAAGCCCCCAGAGGGTGCTGGGTTTACTGGTTTCAGCTGTGAAATCAAAACACATGCATGAGTCAGGCCAGTGGTTAAGTTCTGCTCACTTTGAGGCCCTGGCTTTGATTAAATTCATGTGTCATTTTCAAAGGTCCATGTTTAGCTTGGTTTTAGATCATGCTCGCATAATTAGTTTATTTAAACTATGTCTCATGTTAAATCAGATTTTGCCTGTGGACTTAAGTACAACTATGTAATAAGATATACCTATTAAACAGATGTTTAATCTTAATGACTATGTTCTTGACAATCAATTGGAATTGAACATCTAATAACTACATTGCAACTAGGCATATCTCTTTGCATTTAATGAGATACTATAGTAATATAATTATAGTAATATAGGATATTATAAATAACATATTCGTGGCAACATACCAAAGTTTGTATAATACCTGCTATATATATACATATATATATATAAATCATCTGAAAAATGAGGAGGCTTTAGCTCATTTCATCATTTCCCTGAAGGAAGAGCACAAAAAAACAAACAAACAAACAAACAAAGAAACCCCAAATAAACCACCTCCTCAAATGTTATCCCCCTATGGAGGAAACAATTTTTATTGGTACTTGCACTGCATGTCCTGTAACAGCCCAGTGTCCCCAGGTCACCAGCACAAGTAAAGTCCAAAGTAGTGGTGCCACAGAGCAAATCTCCACCTTGTGCTCATATATTTGGTGTCTGGTGGGATACTTTTGTCAGAATCAACAGAGGACTAAGAAAAATAAGGGGAACAGTTAGAACAGAGATGTGGAAACACTTGTTGGAAAAAGAGCCAGCCAACTCCATCGTTCCTTATTGGAACCTGTAGTTGTGTGCAAACACAATATTTCTGCATTTGTGCACCCAAGTCTCTGATTTTTGGTTGTGACCAATAAATGAGCCATTTCATTGACAGGTCCCACAGAATATCTGATTGTTCCACAAATTTGATTTGATAATCCCAACTCTAGAACTTCATATCCTGCTCCCAAGATGTGCACAAATATATTTGGATAATATATTTTTATCTTGCTTCTCTACCGTGACTCTATACTGATGGCATTTAAGTAAAAAATCAAATAGCTTCATTATGTTCTGTTCAGAATTAGCAAGTTTGTGTCAAATAGCCTGTTGAAACAGTTGAATATTTTGGTAGTTGTGCAGTATTTTAGGATTTTAATTTTTTTAGGCAGTAGTTTGAGGAGGCCTTTAAGCCCATGCTCAAATCTATCTTTTCAGCAAATCTATTGCACATGTGTTCAGTATTAAGTGCATGCTAAGTAGAAATAAGCTGATTAACTTTTGTTTTATGGTTGGACCTACTCTCCATTGAACTGTATAGAAAACTTTCCACTGAATCCAATGGGCCCTGAGCTAAACATTTCAAAAATGTGGTGGAAAGGCAGAGCGGGAGGGCGGGAAACAGGTGGGTTAAAATTAGCCTGGATTATGTGGTATCTTTTGGGCTATTGAATATGTATAGAATGGAGCTCTTGTTAATGCAAATTACAAACATGTTTCAGAGTCTGTCTTGTGGCACATGTACAGTGCAGTGATGGACTAGAAACATATGAAAGACATACTGATGATGATAAACATTAGCTCGGCATTCTGGTCTCCAGCATTACTCTGAACTGGGGGGAATAAAAAAAGGTCTTCGAACTTTTCATGTTCTATAAAAAATAGTTATCAAGGTCCCTTTTAGCTCAGCCTTCCAGATTCCTCTTTAAAAACTCGCCTGGCTTCCCTGAGCATCTCTTTCCCAGTGTATTATATTTTCCCCACGCCTGCCTGCGTTAATTTTTGTTAATATCGTTGTTGCCATCTTTGCACTAAAAAATGCATGAAGGAGAGAGAAGTGTGTATGTGTTTGTGTTCTCCTTTCCTCATCTAACTCAGAGGCTGGGGGAAGAAAACACTTTTAAAAAATTCCTTCCTTCACATGCCAGGTTTGCAGTGAACAGGCAGTGAATTCTCCAGAGGGAAAACCTATTTTGGTGGCCTTCTTGTAACTGCATTACTGGAGGGCACCTCTAGCTAACAATGCACTGGGTTAAATTAAGCCTAGAACTTCTCAAGAGACTATTTTTACTGCTGACTTTATTTAGCCCCCTTTACCCCCTATTTAGGCTGGGAGAGAATGATGCTCTGTGTTTTGTTTTAGGTACTTTTTTTTCCTTGCTCCATTCTGTTGGTTATTTTTCCACACACCTTTATTAAAGATAGCGATTGCAAACACATTTGACTTAATATTCCACTCACGCTCTAAGTTAACAAGTAGTTCAAAGATTAATTACCATGTACCTTGCAGTTCATAGATTCTATTATGATATAGCTCAAGCAAAGGGAACAAGGGGAAAATCCAGCTGATTAGCCTGTGATTATGTGTTAGCCTGTGCTTGTGGTCTTTGCTTGTGTGATGCAAGAACTTCAGAGTGGCTACACTTTCCCATATGTATTTATTTTCATGTAGTTGGGGACTTTCTAGGACTTAAAATTATAATGGAAATATTTTTCAGGTTAGTACCACTTCAGTTGCTGATGCTTCAATGGGTGAAATGAATCTCAGTGGTGGGATGAGGGCGGTTGTTAGCTGTGTTTCACACCTGGCCATCTGCAGTGCCCCATCACCCAGGGTACATCACAGCGGGATCTGCAGGAGTGCTGCTGCCCCTGACAAATTCAGCAGGGGGGAAGGCATCCTGGGGCTCTTTGCCTCCCACCTGCAGGCTTCAGGGCGGACTGAACGATTTTGGACCCCCCCCAGTGAGACCACTTTACTGTGGGGCAACCTGTCCGTGGTGTCCGTGCCCACAGCTCCGTCTGGAGCTAGATTATCTTTAAGGCTCTTTCCAACTCAAACCACTCCAATTCTCTAATTCTATGCCATACTGATGCCCAGCTAAGTTAGTGTTGTGTCTGGGCACTCCTGATTTGGTAGTGCTGCACCTAAAACTGCATTTACGCCTCGTCAGAGTGCAGCATCTGGTAAGAGTGGGTTTTGCGATGTGCAGAGAGCCCCAGATGAAGAGTTCATCCCGTGGTCCCCCTGTTAATGGCTGGAGTTCTGTAGTTTAAGATTTGCAAAGAGAGACCTGTCAAAGCTGTGATTAGAATTTTCTTCCCACTCTGTTCTCACTGCAAGCAACTCCCTGTTCCCCTTATTCTAGAGTAAATCGATTAGGACTCAATAAAAAGCATGGGCAGAACCTGCTTGTCACTTCTTAAACGTCTCAGCCTGTTTGGAGACTGTGCCTGAATCCCTGAGCAAGTGGGGGCTCTTCTGGTGTGAATTCCCCACACAGAGTTTCCCTGGCTAACAAGGAAAGGCAATATACATAGGACAGAACAGGTTTCTATTCAGCCGTGGAGAAAGCACTTGTGAATGTTGCAGGAAATGAGATCTTAAGTCAGTGCATGAAACAATCTAATCCATCACAGCCCCTAGAATGGCCTCTCATAACTCAGGGGCTGTCATACCCCTTTGTGTGCATGAAGGCAGTTGTGGAAGAAGTGACGAACTGCGCACATATTCTGCTAAATCCGTTCTGGCAGCTGAGGTAATATATTTTCAATGCCAAGTCACATAATTTTACTTTAGCTCATTTGACTCCAGGCTACAAAGCTATTCCAGAAAACAAAGGGATGGTGTTTGAATAATGAATAATAATGAATTTAATTCCGAGGGCTTGTGCTGGGCTGAAGCCTCTAGGAGGTTAAATGCAGATAAAGTAATGGAAAGGAAAAGTTTTACCTTACAAAATGGTGTTGTTTTACTCTACTTGCCTTGACTTCATCAGGCATCAGTATATTTGGATAGATGCAGCTGGCATATAATTTTAAAACTAAGATGTTATTAAGTGTGATTTACAGATTTACACCTACAAAATATCATGGAATTACTCTCAGCATCTTCTTCCTGCCCTCTAGTTGGGATTTTTTTTTTCTTTTTCCCCCTTTCGTGTTATTTTCTCTTGCTTTTGATAGCTGTAGATCTTCACAGTAGTTGCAAGGAAATCTGAGTGTATCCTTGCACTATGATGGAAACATATGCACTCTCTTTTTGGTGTTACCAAGCATCCTCAGCTGATAATTCATTGCCTTTCAGGAAATGAAGAACACAATGTTCCCATGGGCAGAGAGGTGCTGCCTGCCTCTCCCTATACAACACTGACCATGCACTAGTCCTGACACCGTTGGACACTTCTGGAATCAGTTTAGTGTCAATGACAGGTGGGCAGACAAGGAGAGGGGATTGCCCCACAGGGAAATCCTGGAAGGCAGCTTCGAGGAAGACTTCCCTATTTGTTAATTTGCCACAGACAGGACCACTGAGCTCTGGGTGCTTAATTGTACCTTATCCCTTTGAAAATCCCCCCTTCCTTTAGTGTTTTGAGGGAGCATGGATTTGTTTACAGGCTGTTTAGGGTTTGTTTTTTTGTGAAATAGCTCAAGAATCTCAAAGATTTACTCGGGCAGATCCAAGTGAGCAGGGGTGTGGAGAAGTGCTGCAGGTGTTTGTTTGGGAGGCCTTACCTCATCTGAAGGGGAAGTTGGAGAACTTGTACACAAGGATGTCCTAACCTCTGGGTTTCTTAGCACCTCACACACTTGTGAGATGCTGTTCCAGCTCAGCTGTTGCTGCTGCAGGTGGGTCTTTCACTGCAGGTGGGGTCCTCAGACACTAAGGAGGACATGCAGGAGGTACCTGCAGGTACCTGCCCAGGTGCTGCTCTGGGAAGGGTGAGCTGGAAGAGGGAAGGCAGGAACAGAGCAGTAGCTCAAACTGAGGCAGGGGCTGTGTGTGGCTTCTCTGAGAGCTGCAGGAAAGCCCTGCTGAGGTGATCCCTGAAGGTGGGAAGGGCCCATGGTCAGAGGAAGACTCAGACTCATTTCGTGCTTGTGTGTGCAAAATGGGTGTCTGGCAGTCCTGGGGGATGTGCTGCTCCCATCTTTCTGTCTAATTTGACAGCAGGTCTCTTCCAACCTAAATGATTCTATGCAATGGAAATCACCATGATGCTGAAGGTTCAATGTTATGGTTAATTCACGTTGTTAATTGTCTTTTCCAACCCAAATGGCTCTATGCAATGGAAATCACGGCGATACCAAAGGTTCAACATCATCCTTAATTCACAGCACAAGATCAGATGAACCAGGAAAGGGAAGTCACTTCTAGAAACAGTTAGATAAGTATTAAAAAGGAAAAAATCCAGAGGCTGGATAGGTAAAGTGGGCTGTGGGGAGCCATTACATAAACACAGATTTCTGATCCCATTTGAGGCAATTTATAGAACAGCTACGTGTGGGACGTACGTTCTTTATTTGCAGCCTGAATGGCAATTCTTTGTTAATTTGTGAGCATGAGAAAGTGAAGCTGATTATAAACAGGAATGGAATAGTCATTCAGGCACCATGTGCATGGGACTTCTAGTGAGCTCCATTGGAGGTCCAGGCACCGAATATTTGCAGGATTATGTGTCATCTCGTGGATCTGTTTTCACAGTCCAAGCCATCTGGCATACAGGAGTAAACAAACAGCAGAAAAGATAATAAGTAAACTGTTTTTTAACTGTTTTTTCCCCAGTCGAAATACTAGTAGAGCCAAGGAAATTTGATTCCTTGAAACAGATTAATTTTAGCTTACATTTTGTATTAAGTGAAATAGTAAATGTAACATTTCCACCCTGCAGGAAGGAGTCTCCTATTTTTGTTCAGAAGGCTGTGCACATGTTTTTTCCCAGCTCCAACTTAGTGAGGAAATGGGTGAGCTCAGCCCTCCCCAAGGTTCCTGTCAGGCCTCTGAACTGATGCTGATGCAGGTGGGTAGCCCTGAACACCAAGGACTAGTGCAGGCAGCTCTGGGCACAATTTTTGGTGTCACTTGGAGAAGTTACAATCATCTTACTGAAGAATGTCCATTGGCCACCACTGCCCCTCTGGTCTGCAGCATTTCACTAGTGCTGTTTCATAACACTGAGCACAGAATTTCACTACAGGGAGGGAAATCACACTGACCCAAACTTGTTTCTTTCCTGGTTTTGCTGTGGGGAGTCTGGCAGAAGGGTTACAGCACCAACTTGCTGGAATTCCTGGTGTTGCTTCAGAGAAATGGTATCTCAGAGTAGCTAGAGAGATTCTGCATTTCATCAAAAAGTCTTCAAAAATTTTCTATTACGGTTGATTAACAGTAGTTTTTTGATTAACACCATTTCTATTATGGTTGATTTGATTTCATAGAGTCAGCGCTCTAGTAAAGTAATCCAAATGTGTGTAGTCAAGGTCCACTGTTAGAGCTCGTACCATTCCATTGAGTGCTGCATTATTTTATGTCTTTCCTTTTGCTGTAATCTCATTTTGCAAGAAATCTCACTCCAAAAAGACAGGGCATTTCTAGTTTTCCTGTCTATAGAGGAAACCTAAAACATGTCATTATACAGACTTCCCAATAAAAGAAATTAACTTAATGAACTTATGCTTCCCTATTTGGTGGTGGAGAAAGGAACTCTATCGTGTCCATGAGGTTATACCAGACAAGTTTTGCTTCTTTCTGCAGCCCCTTTGGAAAGCTCTACCCTACACATGGCTGAGGTTGTCAGTTCAGAATTATTTCAAACCCAGCTGGGGAGTTTGGGGTGTAAGAGAACAAGGGGGGCTGGCTCAGGGTGCCACTTATGTGTATGATATTCTAATCCCCAGTTCCAATCAAAGGAGTCAGTCCTGCCATCCTCATCCCCACCTGCCTACCCCTGGCCCAGTTTTGGTGTGCATTGGCATGAGAGAGAGAAGCCAGGCCAAGGAATTCAACTAGCTGGGGAATACTGTAGGGAAAAGACCAATTCCCTACCAGTTTGGATCCAAAAGAGGAAACCCACCTACCTTAAGGTATACAAAACTAATTAAAATGGATTTTTTTTTCTATTTGAAGGTGGAAGTTTGTAGCTAAGGTACAGTGAGAAAAGCTAACAGTCCTTTCTCTCTGGTCAGTGAGATTTTCAGGAAATTGTCTCAATTTTTAGACACTGTGTGAAGTATCCTCCCATCCTAGATGTTTGTCAGAGTTTTAACCTCCTGTAGAACAGGAAAAAGGCCAAGTCTTTCAAAGGTGCTTGGTGGTAACTTTGTCCTTCCTGAAAGCTGTGTAATAGCTTTTAATATTTGAAAGTAATCAGAAATATTAAGGAGCAGGAATAAGCTCAAGGGGCAGGACTTTTCTCAATACTCTTGGGTTCTTAGGTGCCTTTTTGTTTTCTTGTGTAAGTTGGTATTTATGCTGTTTGATCTCATTTCCCAAAAGTATTTCCCAAGCTGTGCTCAGACAGAGGCTATGGGAAGGAACCTTCAGCGAAATGGAATCCCTCGTTCAAGATGAAATAGGACTTTGTTGGGTTTTTTTGTTGTTGTTGTTGGGTTTTTTGTTTGGTTTGGGGTTTTTTTGGTGGGTTTTTTTTTTTTTAGCTGTTTCCTGGCAAGGTTTTCCTGTGACATTTGCTGGGAGGGTAACCCATTAATTTAAATCCAAGCACCAGCAGGAGCTAATCTGGATGACACTAGATCATGCTTGGCATTGGTTTCCACACTGGTTAGGTGCCATGTGAAATATTTCCAGTGTTGACCCATGTTTCCAGCTTTGGAAGCTGTGCTGGAAAGTGCAGTTATGCTTGAAGAGTTGTCTGATGATTTGATTTTATTTTTATGAAAAGTCCAGTGGAAATGTTGACTGGTCCACAGAAAACTCAGGTGCAAGCACAATTCCACACCTGTGTCAGTACCAGAATCAGAGCTGGCACACAGTTGCTGTCACTGTTATTTATTATATTTATTGAGGAAATGTTAACTTCCCAATTGAAGATGAGGATTTCACTGTGCTGTGTCTGCATACCCAACGTAACCTGCTCTTGAACCTCACAGAATTCCTTCCCACAGCCTGTATCTGCACGTAGAGGGCTCCCAGAACGAGCTGTTTGAGCTGCAAACCTCAGGGAATACTGCAGAGCCATGCCTGGAAACTGTGGCTCATGCTCGGAGCTGGCACTCCGTGTACTGATGGGTAGACTTAAGAAGTAGCCAAGATTTAAGTACCGAGCAGGAAAATATTTTTAATCACTCTGTTCATGTCAGCAAATAGCTGCTGGTCCACTTCCCATGGGCATTGATTGAGCTTAAGTGCTCTTCCCAACACAGAGCCAGGGTACGTGATGAGAGAAAGCTTTGAAATTACATGGTTGTGGTTAATACATGGGACCAGTTTCATGCTTATTCAGGTACAGGCCAGGCTGGTTTGGTTTTAAGGACATGACGTTAAGTTGGTTTTATGTGTTCTAACTTTTATTCAAATAAATAAACAATTATCAGCAATTTACTGGGGTGATAAAGGAGGGATGGAGGAGTAAATGGCCAAAGCAAAAAAAGAAAAGAGATTGGAAATCTTATATGGACACTTTAACATGTGTTGAGATGCAAAAGTTGTCTCTGAGGGTGTGATCTCCTGGGGAAGCAGATTATCTGTTTGTCCTCTCCATTTTGCAGTCCTCAGCACAGGGGGCCTCTGCTTCCTACTGTGTTTTAGGTAAAGAATGACCATGAGATGGAAAAATAAGGCAAGAGAGTTTCATCAGGTTATGGCTGGGGGTGGTGAATACCCATGGAGAGAAAAGGATTGGGAGGGACCCCTGACCAGGGCCAGAGCAGAGAGGAGAGGCAGGATGGAAACTTCCATCTTGGTGGCTGATATTTGTGGCTGGCAAGTGATACTGGCTCATAGATTTGTGGAACTGATTTATCTTGCCTCATAGAAGCAGAAACATAGTTTTATGTCATGCAATCCTTTCACTGCATCCCCTAGTAAAAACCAAAACAAAATAACCCAAAGATGAGCAGTTTCTAGTCCCTGAATTTTTGTCTGTATAATTTTCACACCTAGATGAAGTCTAATGTTCCAGTCCTTGAAGTGCTGTGAAGGAAAAATATTGGGATTCCAAGTTGTTCTTGCATCATGGAAATTTTCAGTGCAGAACCTTAGAATTACCCCACTGCCAGTGGGCTATGGGAATCACATTTAGAATTACGCCACTGCCAGTGGGATATGGGAATCACATTTAGAAATACGCCACTGCCAGTGGGATATGGGAATCACTTTTGGAATTACCCCACTGCCAGTGGGATATGGGAATTCAGCCCCCTCAGTTCTGGATGATTAGCCCAAAGTATGGCCAAGATTTTGAGTGACGAGGTGAACATGCTAGTCAGTTTTGAAAGATCCCTGGAGTTTGGATAGAAAAGAACCTGCTTTTGCTCAAATAAAGGGAGATGGGAAAACTGGTTTCCATTGAATTGCTCCTGTTTTGAATTCATCCTCAGTTACAATCAATGGATTCCCAACACCAGCAGCTGGATTAATTGTAAATCCAAACTTTTTTTTTTTACCAGATTGGGTTGTTTCAGGCCCTACTTTTTGAGATTAGTGTGACTTGTTCAGTTTACTTGAGCAGAAGCTGGGTCAGCCCCATATTAAATGCCTGTCTACACTGGTGCCTAAGTGATCTGTAATTCCAATGAGACCTTAGGTTTGATGAAGAAATCTTTAATAAGATTGCTTTTGTGTTTAAACAGCCCATTTGTAAAGGCTTCTTCCCCCACAATAGTAATTGGATTCCTCAGTATTCAGTCATTTCATTGCAAGATGTTTCACTCTTAGAAAATAATTTCCAACCCATGTTTCTTTTCTTCTTTTAACTTAAAAGAGCCTCTTGTCTTCTTTGTGGTCAGTGCAGCCCATTTGTAACTGCCTGCTACGAGCTGAAATCTGTACATTCTTATCTCCCTTGCTTTGTTTTTCTGTACCAAACTGTAAGCAAGCCCTGAAGTTTGTTCAGATTTGGGATCAAACACTGAATTTTTATTTCTTTTCTCGCAAATTCCTAGGGGGGAAAGAATCAATATGCTAATGCTGTTGCATCAAGCTTTCAAATCTATGCAGACATCAATAGGCAGCTGTTCTGTGCTTTTTAGCATTTTGGGCCAAGTTGCTGATTTCAAACAGATTGATGTAAAACCAGAGGAACTTCACAGGAACTTCTCTGGATTTACACCACTGTCTCAGACTAGGTCAAGCTTTTAAATTAATTCAGGAACCAGATTTTGATTTTCATTGACTATTTATATAATAATTAGAATTTTATTTGGAATAGGACATCTGCACCTTCATAGCTACTCCCTCAGGAAATCAAGCAGTAATTTTGTGACATTGTGTGCTGCCCAATAGGTGTAGCTGCTCTTATTTGGTAAATGTATATCAAATAGTATTTGCTACTTCGCCAATTTAATGCAAAATCCTTTCAAGTCAGAATAATGTCCTCTGCTTTATATTTCAAAAAACAAATTAATCCCATGATAGGCTGTGATTTGCAATAAAGTTGATCAATGGGGTCTATCTCCACAAATTGCAGAACATACCATTCACATTGTTCTGAGTAATACTGTTGTTTTACCTTGGAGTGCATTGCTGTTGCTCCCTGTGTTCAGTATAGCATCTTAAGACTTTTTAATAGAAAGAAACTAAATGAAAATTGATTGATAAAAGCTCCATCAAGGTGTTTATTGTTTTTTGCCCAGGGGTAAAGCAGAAACTTTTGAAAGCCATGTCATTTGTATTAGATTCTGTTTTTCAAAGTGCATGGGCAATGGAGATGTGAACATAAAGGTAGGAAATTGCTTTTAATCATTAATAACTTGCACAGGGACCTTGTAGTACAAGGTGGAGTGTCCACGCTCATGCTGGATAATGAGGATTTGATGGAAAAATTGGTGTGCAGAGGTGTACTGGAGGATTGTGTATGCAATTGTGGTACCAACTCTGGCATCCACAGCAGCTTGAGGCATATGGAAATGAAAGAAAATACCTGATTAACAAGGGAGCTGCGTTATTGTCAGGTACTTCACCAGAAGTGCATCAGCAGAGACAGGATGTGCTCCAGCAGCAGTTGCCTGTAGGGCCTTTCAAGTTCTTAACCCTTTGGAGCAGGGCCTGAAACAACTCATCCTTCCCTGATTTGTGGAATATTCTGGTTTGATTGGGGAAGAATCCCAATTTTCACCAATTAGAGAATATCCAATTTCACCAGTAAGAGAATTTTAGTGAGGTTAGGAGCTGTACACTGTTCTGTTATGTGGGGATTTTATACCCAAAGTAAGAACATGGAGCAAGCAGCAGGACAGGTGATGTGAATGGAAGGAGCCTTCAGAGAATTGTGGGAGAACATTTGTCCTTGGCTGTAGGGAAGGGACACAGGCTTGAACACACCCACCCAGGAAGGAGTTTGCTGCATGACTGCCTTTAACCCCAGATGGGCTGAGGAACCAGCTCAGCTCTGTTGGGCTGAACGTGGGGGCTTGGGGTTAATTTTTTGCCATACAAGAGGTAATTTTTCCCCAAAGTAACCCAAACTGAAATGTCCCTAGTTCTGGAGATATGTGAGTGTGTATGATCAGAAACTTATTTCCTGCTCCCCATCGCCCATTGATGGAGAAAAGCCCAGTGACTTGCTTCTTTGGCTGCCCAAGATTGTTTTGTACTCTCAGGTGTCCACAGGCCTTTTAGGATCATCAAACCATCTTCAGGATCATTAAATGATTTGATCTGTGCCCACTCATCACATGTTAAAGGTAATTATTTGAAAAGGTAGAAGGGAGTCTGACCTGTCTGTAACCAGATATGAAGACAGTGGGATGCTGCTGTGGTGCCATCGTTGTCCCAAGAACTGGGGTCATAGTGGAGAGCTGACCCTTGGTCGTGGTAAAGTGGTTTGTCATGACATCCACTTCCTGACTTGGAAAACCTCCAATCTGAACAGAAAATCAAACCCCAAACTCCATAGGTTTGGGAAAATGGCAGCTGATGTCACTTGCTCGAGACCTTGCAGCAACACTGGTGACAGAACCAGAACTGAGTGCTGGAGCCTGGAGTGCAGAGGAGATTGCAATGGATTAATCTGCTCTATTCCTTCCTCAAAAGAGTGCAGGTGAATTTCTCTACTGGTTCAGCTCTATTCTTTACAGATTGAGAATGAAGAATTCTGTACATGGGTTCCTGGTGGTTGGAGCTTGTTTTGTTCTGTTTGTGCAGTAGAGACACATTAGGAATGGCATTCACACCAAAGCTGGTTCTTGTTGGGAAGGGAACGATGAAAACCAAGTGGAAAGTGTATCTGCTTTGCCTTTTACCTAAGATGAATTTCAATTTCTCTTCTTAGGCTGAAGGGAAAAAAAAAAAGTTGAATTTTGCTAGAGAAAAATAAAATTAAAAAAAAAAGCATTTTTGTTTGAATATGCTGTAATTCATCAGCTAAATTATTTATGTAAAAAACACCAAGCTTTGGGTTTAGAAGAGATACTTGTAGTCAGAACACAGTTCAACAAAACTCAGTAATCTAAAAGTGAAAACATGAATTCATTTCCACACACTATATAAATCCATGTGAACTAATGAGATTTATTTCTTTTGTATTTGGAGAAGGAACTGTTTAATTGGAGAAAGTTCAAACCCCTGGTGGTAAAACCCACCTTGCTGCGTACAAGAGTAGCGCGTGTGTCTGTAACATTGTATTGCTTTCCCTGTAGGTAGTTTCTGTAGTCCTTACTCAATGTACACATGTTCTTTGAAAAGAATAAAAGACAATTAACAAACTTTCACAGCTGTGTGGCACAGTATATCCTATAGGATGGGATTTGACTTACTAGATTTCACTTGCAGTGGCTGTGCACAAATGAAATAGAAATGCACAGCTAAGACTAAATTTCCTTCTTTCAAGGTCAGGCCCTACAAACCCACTGCACATCAGCTGTGCTAAGAGTTGGCAATGGGACTTGACTGAAACATGTGACAAACATATGGAAAATATATTCCTTTGTTTTGTACGTTTAAAAAATGGATTATACTCGACGTGCTACTGCCTTTGAGGGCTATAAGATAAAACGTTGCAAGGTTCATTGACTTCAAGATGGGAATCCTGGGTACAGCCCAGATGGAAGCCTGATACAAAAAGCTGCTCTTGTCTTTGAACATTATTAGCCCCAAAGAACTGAAATTCCTTTTAGTTTTCTCCCCACCCACTTTAAAACAATATGTGTGCAAAGAGTTTCCACTTGGTTTTGTTCCTGGGCTGACCCGCAGGAAAAAGGGGTTTAGGAGAAGATTGGCTTCTAAGTCCTCTTAATGGTATGGACACTGAAGGGTTTTGGGAGGTGTAAAAAGCCCAACTTAAACTGCTCCAGGGTAGCTGTTCTGGTGCTTGTAGAGAAGATGGTTTGAGGAGGTTGTGCCCCCATGGGCTTCATTCTCACTGACATCTTGATAATCCCCTTTCCTCACCCTGGTTGACCTGACAGTCATTTGTGGATCTGATCCCTGAGTTAGATCTTTGAGGTGATCACGTCTAATATCTGCATTCCATTTACTTCTTTTCATTTTATGAAGTTTATGTGGCATCATTTCCATGGCGATTCCTTAGAAATACTTGCACTAACAACTGTGGGTGGGAAGGAAGGTAAGTGTGGGCAGTGGTGGGGCTGGTGTCAGAATCAACCCTCAAATTACACCCGCAGTATTTTGTGACATATCTGGAGCCATAAATCAGCTGTTAACCAGGCTGGTGTTTGAACAGTGTGTGTATTCCTGTGTGATGTCCCCAGGGGCAGGGTGTGAGAGGGGCATGGCAGGGATACACTGACCTCTGGCATTCCCAGGAAATGCCACTGTCACAGGGAATAGGGTACCCATGGCATTGCAGCCCAGGAGACACAGCAGCTCGTTGGCACCCACAGGAACAGACCCCCTCCATCCCTCTCCTGCCCTTCCTTTGGGCAGCTCCCACTTCCTCCACTGGAACCTTGAGTGGAGGTAACTCAGGCAGGAAAATACTTTATTAAGCTTATTTTCAGATTGGTTTTGCTCCCTGAAGTGCTGGTTGAAGGGGTTCTGCAGTTCATTCAGGTCACATCACAACTTACAGGGAAGTGGGACCTCCGTTTTTGGGGTCTGGGTTAAACCACACATGGGCAGGATGAGCTCAAGCTGCTAAATTGTTCTTAGCTGATCTGGTGGTGAGCACAGGAGGTGAAAAGATGCCTTAAACTTAACTTTTTCTTTCCTCCTCTCAGACTCGTGCCAAATAGGGGATGGAGAATTTGGCTCAAAAACCTTTGTTTTTTCCTGCTCATTTTCTGTTATTTGTTGTTTTTCTTTTCAAGTAGACTCCCAGGCTGAATACAATTTTCCTGTGGGAGTAGATGCTGAGTTCTGTCTGTGTTTTCATCTCCGTAGCTGACAATAATAAAAATTCCAAACAACTTCCCCCCCACATTCCCTGCTTTGCTGTTGTCATGTTTTCTGCTGGTTGACAAAGTCACCTCTGCGGCCTTAATATCTGAGTACATTTGTTTTGCAAAGTGCTGGGAGCTGCATGGCTTGTTGATGTTTTCAAAAGCTGTTGATACACTGCATGTTGCATGGTTAAGAATTTAGGAATTTTCCACTCCCACTCCCCAACTGTTTTTTTGGATTGGTGTTTGTGTTTCTCTAAAGCACCCTGCAAACACCTCCTGTCAGGAGGGGATGGGAGAGAGGCTGAGGATATCAGTAAGGCAGCCTTGAAATGTTACTTGTCCACTGGGAACCTAGAGGAAAACTGTCCCAGGAATTCCGTACATGTGCACAACCCTTTCAATGGAAGTGAAATCCCAAAACCCTTAGAAGGGTTTATTTTGTGCAGTTGAATCCTTCACTTTCCCCACTCCTCCCTTGCCCATTTCCTCCTTCCACCTCTAGAAGTTTCCAAGTATGACTTGCCTGATTATTAATTTGTTTTACCTGTTTGAAGATGGAAAAAAAAATACCTAAGAGCAAAAAAAGGAGTCATTTGAGAGATGCTGTTTGGGGAATAACTGAGAAAACAGGAACAGGCTTCACTTTAGCCCACAGCAGGCTGGAAGAGGAGCAAAGTAAGGAACAACAGATTTGGTCTGACAGTTTATTCTGAGTGGTGTTGCTTGGACACTGCAGCAGCAAATCACCTGTGAATGAGAAAGGAAAGGAAGACAAATCACTTTACTTTAGAACACCTTCATGTTTTTAATGTGGGCTTTGTTTATTCAACTGCTTTTTCATGGATATTGGTCTCCTTACACTCCAGTGTTATGTGTAAGTTATTCATCTTGGTCGTGCTCTAACACAGAGGGGTGAGGTGCTTTTCATGCTGGAAGAGGAAAGGCAAGATGTTTGTTGCATCTTGAGGAATCCTCAGGAGCCAAATAACAGAGCTCCCTCTAAACATTAACGTCTGTGCTCCCAAGTCCTGATTTTAAAAGATTGCATCTTGCGGAACTGCCAGACCATGAACCTTGCCAAGCATGTGCTTCTACACATTTCCAAAATGACAGGAAAAATAAAATTGGCTGAATTAACCAAAGAACCAGCTTCCCCTTTACTATTACCCAGAGCAGGAAACATCATTAAAACCATTCACTTTTTAGTCAAATATTGTGACTAAAAGATAGTTTAGACCACAAAAATAAATGGAGTCCCAGGCTGGATTCATGTAATGTAGTAGTTCAGAAATTCACTGGCCTTCATTTCAACCCTGTGCTGTACAAATCAAATTGCAAATGAAGCCTGCTTCTGTTGGATGGTGCCAACCATCTGATAAGGAGATCTTGGCTGACTACTCATGTGTCTTAAGGGGATATAAGAAATGAATATTTTTAATTTTTATTACTCTTTGAAAATACCATCTTTTTATGCCTTATAAAAACTACTTGATCAATTTTCATCTTAAATCAATTATCACATGGCCTTTTCTCTTTTCTGCAGAATGCTTTTGTCTCTCAGAGTTTATCTTAATAATCACAAAAAATTCAATGACCCATGACAGGATTCACATTGTTCCTCATAACGTTTTACTCTGTGTACAATTTGGAGATGTCTGGTTGTGAATGGGGCTGTGATTGAGAGTCATTTAGGATGGTTGGGGCATGAAGAATATGAGCAGAAGGCCGGTGGAATCTTTTCATTTCCAACCAGGTCAGCATTTTTCCTTGCCTCCAGACTCTAAGCTGCAGTTTCATTTTAAGTTTCCCTTGGTGGCTGTTCTGCTTGGACTTCTGTTGTAAAAAGCAAATAAACACATGGAATTTTGTTATTTTAAGTTTGGCCTGGCAGTGCACCAGGGCAGGGGTGAGGGGGATGCTGGGCAGGGGAGGGTGGGTGTTGCCCGTGCTGACTGCACCCCTGGGAAATGGAGCATGAAATTGAGAGATTCATGCCTCCAAATGTTCTTGCTCTTTGGGCTCAAGAATCTTGTCTGAGTTGGAAGTCAACCCCATTCATGCCGCACTGATTTCTGTGCAGTGTTAATGAGTGTGAATTAGCACAATGGTGGAAGATATGTAATTTGTGTCATGTATTTGTTAAATTTCTACTTGGCCTGTATCAGGAAGAGAGATTATTTAGTAAAAGTGCTTTATTAAAAATATTATTTTATAACCAAATATTTCAATTCCATAAATGGATAATTACACTGATTATTAAATGTATATATCAATTCTATTAATGGATAGTTACGCTAATTATTAAATGTTTGCTTAGTGTCAAAGTTTTCTCGAAGTGTGTGCCTGCCATATGCTAATGGCAGGCTGGTTAATATTATTTATTCCAGCCTACATATTCTCCAGCAATATGAATTCATAGAAGGAATTTTGTGTGCATGAAAAGTGATGTGTATTCAGAGCAAGTAATTTTTCACTTTCCCATCGTGTGTTGGAATATGGTTTTGAGAACTGTGCTTGCTTATTGCAACTGCAATCCCAAATTACTGAGTTTCTTACAACTCCAGAATCCTGAGTTACATAAAGGGTTGTGGATGAAACCTTCAGTCAAGCAAAGCTGGCTCCTTTAGGTGTTTCACACTGCATTTTCTAGCACAAGGAATCATGTGAGAAGGGGAAGTAGCAAGCAAGGTTCTGAACAGCAAAACTATGGGACAGGATGTCTCCTCGATCATTGCCATCATTATCAGAGTGTAATTTATCCAATTAGCCAATTCCATTAAACAAGTTCAACTGGCTCTTTTTCTCCTGCCATTTTCTCCTGTTTTAATGTGTTTATATCTCGAATGAGTGAAGGATGTATTGTTTGACATGACAGCTTGCTTTGTGTGCAGCGCTCTCTTTATTTCAATCCACTGACTGACAAAAGGTAGGAGTGGGTCTTTTTGATGTAGTGTAGGGAATTATTTCCTGATTTGACGTGCTAATTGATTGGGGATTTCTTATTATATTAAGGAATATTCATCCTGAATTGCTCAGCAGAACGGCATTGGTGCATTGCAACAGGAGGATAAAAATGAGGGATCAAACAAACAGGAGACATATTTGAGCATAAATGTCTGTGCTGTGATTATTACACATGGTTAATAATCTTTTTGCTCTCTCCTCTTGTTACCTTCAACCCTGTGCTTCTGTTTTCTGAAGTAGCTTCAGAGTTTCTGTTGAGAGAACGTGGAACTTTTAAAAACAATTTTAAAGTAGTGCCAGTTGAAAAATACCAAGCGTGTCCATGTAAAAAGTTGACAATCCGCATGTTTTCACTACAAAACTGGAGTAATGTTTTGAATTTCAGATTTTCTCCTCTCTTTTCAATGCCAAATAACAAATGGATGATAAAGGAAGAGAGAGGGGAGACGCTCTCTTTGGTAGTGAAGGGAAGATCCTGTGCAAAGAAATATTCACATCCCTCAGCTGAGTGAAATCTGCTACTGTAGCATTACTGTAGATTTAAAATCTCTGTGATCTGGGTCATCCTTATCCTTGAAATTAAGATCATGACATCATAGACTGATTTGATTTGGAAGGACCTTAGGGGTTGTCTCATTCCAACCCCCTGCCATGGGCAGGGACATCTTCCACTGTCCCAGGCTGCTCCAAGCCCTGTCCAACCCGGCCTTGGACACTTCCAGGGATCCAGGGGCAGCCACAGCTTCTCTGGGCACCCTGTGCCAGGTCTCCCCACCCTTACAGGGAAGGATTCCTTTCTAATATCTAGTCTAAATAGAGATTGTCAGTTTAAAGCTGTTCCCCCTTGTCCAAAGTCCCTCTCCAGCCCTCTTGAAGCCTTTTTAGGCATTGGAAAGTACTCTAAGGCTCCCTGAAGCCTTCTCTTCTCCAGGCTGAACATCTCTAACTCTGTCTCCATAGATGTGGCATTCCAGCTCTTGGAGCATCTTCATGGCCTCCTCTGGACCACACGAAGGTGCAGCCAATATATTCTAATGTTGGGTAGAAATAGGAGTACCAATGAGGACTAGGGCTGTCGAGATGCAGACAGGGGGCAAGCACAGGCTCAGCACAGCATTTAGGAAAAAAAAAAAGAAAAGAAAAAGAACAAATGAAGTGAGTTGATTCTTTTTATGGAAATTTTTCTTTAGGGAGGATGTTGTTCTGACTTCTGGAAGGAGCTGGATATTCCATCGCATTCCTGTGTTTCAATAAATGGAAAATACAGTGATGATGACGCTGATTGTTTTTAAAATGAAACTGTCTGTAGTTATCTCTGGAGATAATAATCCCCTGCTGGTTTAGTGCTTCCTTGATTTCGCTTGTATAAATCTGGAGGACGAGACCTTGCAAGGCTGTGTCAGCTCCCCCACGTCACCTCCCAGATCAGTGTCTCATCTCACCCACCTTTCAAAATACATTCCCTAAATATGAATCCTATAAGGTTTTGCTGGTCTGCTCCCTGATTGTTTAATACTGGATTAAGAGCTTGAATTTAACAATTTTTTCACCCACTACGTTTTTACTGGAATCTATTTATTTTGACTTCCTGATTATCATTGCACAGAAGAGCTTGTGGCATGTCTGACTGTTGGGGGGTTTAGGGTCTCAGAGGGCAGAACAGCTGCTGCTTGGCATTCAGGCACTCAGTGCTGTGCAGGGTGGGTGGAATGGATGGATGTTACTATGTCATAGCTTTTCTTCATTTGCCTGAGTGCTCGTGGCCACGTGTGAAGAAAACTCAGAACTTGTAGGTTTATGTTGTTTTTGCATATGGGAGCCTGGGTAAAGAAGCTTTTACTGATATGACAATTATTCCTTTCTAGGAGCAGTTTGGTCTTGTATCTGTCTTTTTTTTTTTTTTAATCCAAATATCTGAAAGCACTTTTCAATCATTTAGATTCATCATTTGCATTTTAACAATATGGAAAACGGGAAAGAAAGTGGAGAGAGGCTAAACATACAAATCTGTTGCTTATAATGACACCAGGATCTGAACCAAATTTGCCTAGCTCCCATTCTGCATAGTTACTTTGAGACAATTGTTTTATTTAAGATTTTGGTGCATTTATTTTAGGCATGCATCATGGTTTACCCATGATTATTTTTGTGTAGAAGTGCAGCCGTGGATTGGACAGGGTAAAGGACCTCTGGAATGGGATTTGTAGAGCCCAGCTAGAGCTCTTTCCTCCAAATTCTGTGAGTAAAACAGCTCATTTCAGAGCCTAAATATGACAGTGCTTCATTGGAAGAATACATTATCCAAATATCAAGTTGAAAAGGGTGTAAAGTGTAATGTGGGGGACGGTCACGAGGAGCAAAACCCCCCAGGAGTGAGAAGTGTGATCTTGGCAGGGTATGAAAAGCCACCAAGGGGTTAATCATCCCCCACTCTACACGAAATGACAACAAGCCCTTGGCAGCTTTCCCCATTCTTTATATAACACTTCCAAGCGCTGAAGCTTGTATCCTCCTAGTAATGCTTTTAATTTGTGCTCTGCTGGGGAGAGGCCAAGATTTAATCGAAATCATTAGAATGTCTTTGCTTGAAGTAGCTGAGGGCTTGTAGTGAGCTGGAGGAGGTTACTTCAGAATAATTAAAAGAAATACATAAGGTCATCATTGGTGTCTGAGCTATTCCAGACACCAGGTTCAAGGGGGAAAGGTTGAGTTTAATGACAACTCCTCTTAACTTAAGTGGGATGCTTGCACAGCCACATAGTTTTAATAATTAAACTTTGCCTTTTTCCCTTCCCACACACCTGCCCAAGTGAATTTGTTTCTAGCTCCATCTCTGTACAGAGAAGATGGGCTCAAACCAAAGCCCAGGAGCCAGATTTCTCAGAGATTCAGGGCTGGGGGGGCTCCACCACCTCAATCCAAATCTCCATTTTCTGGCTTATCTTTTTATCTCTAAAATGGGATGAATTTCAATGTGTCTGTAAGTGTGCAGATATATGTGTGAGAGAGAATGTGGCGCTGTGTGTGAATACGTGTGTGTGTTTATTTACAGCCTCAGCTGAGATCTGCTCTTGAGTTTTGACTCCCTTCATTTCAGTGGGACTGTCAGAACACAGGTGCTGCTGCTTTCAGTGTACACTGTTGTCCATGTGTGGATGTGAGTCCTGTGTTGCACAGGAAAACAAACTGCTGGGCTAATTTTGGGGCGTGATATGTGTGCTAATTGCTTAGTGTGAATTAGAGCACGCACTGTCTTTGTTGATTGCATATCAGACAAAAAAATGCTCAAGGGAAAGTTGAAAAAGATTCATATTTCTTGCACTGTACAGTCCTATTGTTGTACAGACAGAGTGAACCGGCAAGTGATGAATTTGTGTGAGAAACTGTCTTTTTTGAATGACTTTTTATGCCTACATTTGAATACAGCCTCTTACAGCAGAGTAGGTTCAAATAATGAACTAATAGTGAATGTTAAAGATTTAGGGAATTGTCTGTGAACTTTTGACCCTGGGAATATAAGGAGGTTTGCTTTTCAGGAGAATTAGTCTAGCTGGGCTAATGGGTGCCAATAAGGGCTGTAAGCAGTGTGTCAGGGACCAAATCTTTTAATTAACCGCTGAGTGAAAAGTAGTTTGGGAAATGCAATAAGTCAGATTCAGGTCAGATCAAGCAGAATAATATGTGGGCAAAGATGAAATTAACATACTAGGAAACGCAAGCTGAAAATCTCCAAACTTTCCTTATTAGACTGATACAAAATGGGATTTACTTTGATTGCTTCAAGGAAATGTGGCACCTACTTTTACTGACTCGCTCTAGCAAGGTTTAGATTCTCCTGACCAACGTCATCTGCAGATGAAAAAGATTAAACTGGATTAAACTGGAGACATACCATGGTCCAGTTTTAAAATGACTGTGATTGTGGTGCAGGCTGGCTTGGCACTGGCCTGTGCTCCAGTGGTTTTGTTCAAGTCTGGGATGCCCACAAAGTTACAACAAGGATTAAGTTGCTAGTGAGCTGCTGCCTCTTGTCTTCCGTGACAAATAGTGCTGCCTCTGAGCTTCTTTGCATTCTCACTTTTTCTCAGTCTACTGTCTGTTGCTTTGACAGTGACATTTTAACTTCTCCTGGAGCAGTTTGTCTTTTTGTCCTGTGCTTGTGTCTTCCCTGTCACAGCTGTGTCATGGCATCATGGAATTGTTCAGGTTGGAAAAGACCTTTGAGATCACCAGGTCCAAGCCAGCACTGCCAGGTCCCCCACTAAACCATGGCCCCAGTACCAGCACACCCATATGACTTCTAAATCCCTCCAGGGATGGTGAGTCAAGGTGAGCTCCACTAATTATTAACACAACATGGATAATTGCATTCAGTATTGTCCTGTAGATGGAAGGATCTCGCTTTTAATTATACCTTATTAACAAAATTAGTAGGATCAGAACTACATCTAGAGAGTTTAGAAGGTAAACCAGTGCCTGTCAACGTATCATTACAGAGTAAGGTTTAAATTGTTAGCTTAATTCACATCTGATAGGATTTTAATCCTATTCTGATTGTTCTATGTGCACAGAAAGTATTATTTTATAGGAGGACTATGCCTTAAATTTTGGTGTAGAAAGATTTGAAATTAATGGAAAAACTCCAAGTAAGCTTAGTGTGCTTTGAATTGATCCATTTTGAGTCTTTTCCATCAACACTAAAATTCAGACATGCTTTGAAAACTGTGATTGTGGGTCCCTAATTTCCTAAGTATCATTATCAACAATAGTAATGTGGCATCTGATCTGCCAAATAACTTATTCAAACCTCCACTAATGCCTCAGTCATCACAAACTACTTAAGTAGTTTATTTAATTGGAAATTGCACTAACTTCAGCGTTACACGCACTGCAGAGCAGTGAGGGATTCCATAAGATGAGAAACAACTTCCCAAGCCCCGTTGCATTTCCTCCTTGCTTTCTGACTGGCTTGAGAGTTGCAAAGGTTAGCTAAGATAATATTTTTTTTCTTCATAATTGTTGCAAGGTGCACTTCTTGCCAAGAAATCAAAGGGCTAAATTCAATTCACTGACGTAAAATCAGTCCTGCTGTCAGCTACGATGCATGTATAATTGTTCTGTCTCTATGTTGTTGGGCTGGAACAGTTTCAAGCAATCTACCAATCATGAGCAGGGGGGAAAAAAAATCATTAGAAAATCAATTTCTGCTTAATTGAAGATCTTTCTTGCAAATGGGAATGAAGCAAGATTTATAACCTCGGATTCACTGACTGTATAATGATGGCACTTGAGCCTGTCAAGGTTTTCATTTGGTAGCCGTGGCATGGACAGCATTCACTTTTCCACCTGCTGTGGGTCAGCACAGTGAGGGCCCTGGGAGCACAGGGCTGTGGGTGAAGCACAAGAGGCCAGGCAGAAATGGTGTTATCTGCTTATGGAGGCAAACACAAGGCTCGGGCATGAGCATCTATTGTACACACTTTTTTTTCCCTCTGTTCATATTAATTCCTTGCAGTGCCTCAGAATATCTGAATCGACCTCTCTTCATATGGATCCCCACTATTGTATTTTTATTTGCAAATCCAGAGTGGGAAATAAGGCATCGCACAGGGAGGAAGGATAACAGTGGAAGGGAATTTCAAATGCATTGTTTATTTATGCATTTCTCCTGAGTGCTGTGAGTGGAAATTACAATGACTGACTCTTGGACACCCCTTTGGCATCTGACTGCTGAGGCCAACTCTGAGGCAATCCTGTATCTCAGTGCCCTTGGGTTGGTGCATTCTCTGCCCCCAGACAAAGGTTCACAAAGGTAAACTCCTGGCACTATTCAGTGAGAGAGCTTTGCCACTGATTTCAGTAGGATCAGCATTTCACACCATCTGAAAACTTGTAGTCTCCTTTACTTCTCTTGAAAACTAAGCAAATCACGATGTGGTTAAATGGCAGCAGGCAAGGAAAGCGTAGGAAAATGAGAAACTGATAGGAAAACTAGACTTGTGATTGTAGATCCTTTCCCCTTCCTGGTTCCTCCTGCTGTACTGAGAAAATGCAGCTCCAATCTCCTTTAAGTCCAAAATGAGTGGAAGAGAGTCGTGGTGTAAATACCAAGCAATAGCTAAAAGTGAATTTACCAAAGTTCAATAAACATAAAAATGATGAATTTAGATGTCATGTAATTAACTCAGAATTACATGAGCAATAACCAAGTAATTACACCTTTAATAATGCATTAAACTTGTCAGGAATACTTAGTCATTCAACTAGAATTTAACAAGATAGCCTATAGCAAGTTACAGTAATTAGATATCACGACTAAAAACATTGACAGTTCCTAATTGACACCTTTTATTATAAAGTTAAATGCCAAACATTTCTTTTGAGTGTATTAAGGAGTAATATTAGCTGTGTTTAAGACCATACTGCTTACTCTAATAAATCGTATGCGGGTATAAAAACCAGCAACAAACAAAACCCTAAAAAAAATAATCTATATCATCTAAACCTATCAATCAGTTACACAAATGCAGTTTAAGTTCTCACTCCTGTAATTTAAATTACAACCTAAGAGAGTCTGTTCCCTGGCAGGTCTGTCAGCAGCAAAGGTAAAAGTAGGGTGGAAGAAAAAACTTTGGGAAACGGGTAAAGAGAATAACATTTACATCACCTGAAGGATGCAGGTCTTCATGGGAATAAAGCACCCTGCAGCCTTTGCAAGAGTAGAGAAGGGAAGATAAACAACCTCAGGACTTTGTAAATTAGCTTTAAAAGCAGGACTCGGGCTTACTAACAGCTAAATCAGATTGTTTAGACTACAGGAGAAAAGGTTTTGGAGAAAGAGATGGAATAGAATTGAAACTATGTGTTTATTTGCTGCTTCTGAATGTGGGAGATATTTCTGCTGGTTTTATGTTGTTCAGCCTATGCAGTTGGCAAATAATTATTTTTCTTTTTTTTTTTCCTAATTGTAACCATGCCAAAAAGTAAAGTTTGTTCCAGGGGAAACTGGAATAATAATGCAAAGAGAAAGTAAAAAAGAATTTTTTTCTTCATCTTTAAATGTGTTTTTTCTGAAATAAAAATGTATTGTTTAATTCTATTTTATCAAAAAAAGGGTTTTTTTATTTACAATTTTCTTATTTACAACAATAATACCCATATTTTCACCAGGAATTCACAAAGATTCTTGTTTTTCCAAAGTTCATCTCTTTAGCAAATTTCTGGAGAGAGAAAATACGCGATCTTATTCTGGATGTGCACTGGAATCCCTGATGCTTAGTGGAACCATCTGTACTTTAAACCAAACTAAGCAGAGATTGATGGTGTCTGTGTGAAGCAGTAGAGATCAGCTGGAATCATCACATACATCTTTTGTCATTTCTTTTTTTCATCTGTATAATTACAAGTCTTATCAGGCTGCATGCTGAGCGATGGCTGATTGTCAATAAGACCTCTCTTGATTGCATTGTATATAAATATTCCATGTCAATCTCTCAGGATGCAATTCCAGGGGCCAAACAATTGTACCTCAGCCCATGGATACAAAGTCCTGGCCTTTTTTTGCTACACTGATAATCAAATTAATACCTAAAAGGGAGGCTCACAGATACCAAGTGGTCAATTCCCCTGCACCTTAATGCTGCTGCTCTGCTCTGGTCTGTGCTGGCTCTGCTGAGCCCTTCTCTCCATATCTATAAGATTATTCATGGAAATGAAGGTACTGCATTTATGTTTACATGCTCCTCAGCCAGTTGCATGGCAACTGGAATTGTCTTTACTTTTATGCATATTAAAAACACTCGATAGATACCTTTTCAATAATTAATTGGTAATGAATGTAGAGGCTGTAGAATGCTTTATCCAATGTGTTTAGGCTTTATCCAGTGGTTAAACTGGATAAACAAGCTTTGTTTTTTCTTGTTAGGACTTCTTTCACAGGAGATGCCATGCACTGTTCTCAAAAATACCAGGCTATAAACAAAACCCAGGAGGAGCTGAGTGACCTGGGCAGTGTCAAGGCCAGCCAAGTGTGTGTGTGTTTGCAGAGCGTAGGACAGAAACTCTGGGGCAAAGCAGACTGCAAAATTTACACAGTGCAGGAGGCAGCAGGAATTTTCAATCCATTTTCACCACTTCTGATGCTCCTGACACCCACCCAGTGCCTGTCTCTCTCTTTGGACTCCCCCAGTGTGCAGGTTCTTCCTCAAAACAGTTGATACCAGGGCAGAGATGCTTTGGCTTGAAATAGCTCTGCAGGGCTTCCTCTCCTCTCTTCACTGTCTATGACACAAAGGGTTTCCATTGCATGGAGAAAGTGAGCATTTGTAGACTCAATAAATGTTTTTCTTGCTCCTTCTTGCTTTTTTCCTGGCCTGTTCCAGAGGAAAAGGAAAAGGTCAACTCAGCTGTGTCTGCATCACTTGGCAATTTCAACTCTCAATCTTTGTGCTTCTCTCAATAGAGATTTGGGATTCCAAAAGCTGCACTGGCTTCGACTGGACAACCTTTCCTCCTTGTTGGGAATGTGAGCAGGAATTTTTCTAAAAAAATACAGAGGCAGACAACTTGTTTCTGCGTGTTTTTTGTAGTTGTTTTAACATAAGGTAAGGTAAAAGGTTTCTTTACTTCCAGAAGTCTCCTTTGGCCTTGTTTAATGAGCCCAGAGTGCTAAGGGATGCTCGTGCTTTGTAGCAGAGTTGTACACCTGCTTGTTTGGCCTTGCCAGCACTCCCTGAGTCCCCCAGTGAAGTCAGTCACTGTCTTGCTTGTCCCCTTGTCCCGAGCAGATCTGGAGTCACCCCTTGTCCTGATGAGGATCTGCTCATAGATCTGCGCAGGGGGAGCAGGGGCACAGAGGGGTCCTGGTTGATCCTGGGAGCAGCAGCATGTGCAAAGTATTCAGCTGATGCTTCTTCCTTCCTGTCACCCCTTATGTAGCAGAAGAAGTCAACCATGTTGCTGTGTTTACATATGAATACCCTCGTGTGTGCATTTCTGTCCATGCGACACGCACAAACCCGTTTGCTGCTATGGAGGCTCTTCTATCAGACACGATTTTGGGGTCTGAGGTTGTTTAAAACAAGGTGTTCTCAGCAGCTGGGATGGGAACCCACCAGGAAATCTGCATCTGTGTTCCTGCAGCCCCTCAGGTGGGGCCACAGTTACCATGGCTGCAGGATGCAATCACGGCGAGTCATATAAATGAAGGACACTATTGATTGTTCATTTTTGCACACACCATTACATGCACACACTTCTGAAAATAAGGCTCGGGGCATAATTGGTTGCCAATGGAGCTTCACCAAGTTGGCTGCATACATTTGGTTTCCCTTATTTTTTACATGTTAGAGAGCTGTTCATGCTGATTCACAGAACCTGTTTTAAGGCCTTGAATTTCCTCCTAGATGTTTCTCTCTGCATGGCTCTTGTGTTATGTACCTAAAATAGATGACGTGGTCAGCCTTTTAGATATGCTGGTTATGCTGGTTGTGTTCTGCTTTATCTCTATAAAGCAAGGAATTGAGTGTTCCCCAAAAGGCTTCCCAAGTTCATTCCCAGAAGCAAAAACACAGAAATTTCTTGAAAGCTTGAGACAAGATACGTGTGGAGGCAAATTTGACAAAGCAGTTGATGAGCTTACTACCGAGCAAGTTGCTGGGGGAAAAAAAGCAGATCTTCTCTTGAAACTCAAAGATTACACAACATATTGAGGACTCTAGTATTGATCCTGAGGGTGGGCAGTTGCCTGGGGCTCTCTCCTGGGCTCTTCACCAATGTTAGCAACCTTCAGCACAGAGGCACCTGTGTTGTTCCAGTTGTCCCCGGCTGCCAGCTGATGAAGTGACAATGGGGTGTGATAATTTGCCAGCCAAGGCTGGATTACAGAGCCACTGCAGCCCATTAACACTTCCTAACAATCCTGTATGGCTCTGCTTTGCTGAACCTGAAAGGCATTAGAGTAAGGACTCAAAAAAGCTGAAGCCCATATGAAGTCATGAGTGTTCCTGGGACAGCAAAATTAGAGGCTTTCAGATGATTTTTTGAGCCAGTTTGAGGCTGGGAGACACATGTCTAAAGAATTTTCTGCATGAGAGCCAGGCACGTTGTGTTTGGGCTTTATGTTTGGGCTTTATGTGAGAGGAGAACCTCTAGGCTGCTGCACGAGTACCCTGCTCATCTTTCCTGATGTAGAGAGGAAAAGGGTTACAGTGAAGATGGGAATGATCCAAAGGAATTAAGAGATAATGGAGGACAGAATATCTTAATTAAGACATCCTTCCACTCCTGTCATTGCAGTCAAGAAAATGGTGCATAGAAGAGTTTCTCTAGAGCTACAAAAGTTAGTCCATAATTTTTGTCATATATTTCCTGTATTCCTGCTGCTGCATGAATTATCCTTTAATGATGTGCACCGTATAATAACCTAGATAGATAGATACACCTTAACTATTATCTTTTCCAAATGGTGCAGGAGCACTGGACCGGTGCATTACACCACAACTGAAGCAATCAGGCTGTAGATATTTAGTCTGGAAAGGTCCAGAGAATATATTTCCCATACCACCTACTCACCACAAAATGTTTCAATTGACTTACTTAAGACCTAATGAAAAAGATCAAAAGGCTGTACTACACTAGAGAAAAAGAGCAGGAGAAGTCAAAGTCATCAGCAGTGTCCTAAAGCCTGGGAACTGCAAGTAACTTGCTGAAATTCCCAGGAAAGCCTGGGATGCTGGTAGTGCAAACAAAAAACCTTGAGTGATTGCTATCAGTAGGGTTTGGAGGAAAGCTCTGTCCTTAATCCAAGATCGTGTGATGAGCTGGGCTCAGTGCACACGGGTAAGATACACCAATGAGTAAACAGTGGCTCTAATGAAGGTCCTGATTTGCCTGTCTTGCTGTCCTCTTCTAGTTAGGGATCAGGGGAAAGCAGTAAAAATCCTCAGAGTCAATATTTCCTCCTTTGTGATCCTTGCAGCAAAGTAGTGGAAGATTAACCCAAAGTAAAGATGAGGTGGAAATGCTGTGAAAAGATTGAAAGTAGCATATTTGTTATGTCCTTATTGAAAATATTAACCTTTTGTGACAGGACGAGAGGAGTGAAGTGAAGATGGCCTGGCTGGTTTATAGCTGTGTAAGTACACAGTCTGTACAGATATCCCTGCTTTGGATAGCAATGGGAGTTTTCAGTGCTCACCAAAATCTAAACTTCAGTCTTTGTCTTATTAAAGCCCTGACTCAGCAGATCCCTTCAGCATTGCTTTTCTTTCAATTACATTATGCACAAACTGGCTTAAATGCTTTGGACTCCCCAGTTTGATTCCAAGTGAGATAGAAAAAGGCAAAATTTGGAACATGGAACCAATAGGTGCCCTAATCCCCTGCTGTCCTTGGTGCCAAGTTGTGTTTCAAATCTGGCCCATGTGCAAAAGATCCTCTTCCCTTTTTATAGTTCATTTAGGCAGGGGTGTTTTTGACAAAAACCAGCAAAATACCCTGGAATTACCTAACGTGCTTGCAAGGGATTGTCCAATGGTTTGTGCAGCGTTCCCATGCAGGGGTTATATAAAAATGTTCTGTTGCTATGTGAACTGGAGGTTTGTTTTGATGTAGCATCAATACCCAGGAGGGGAGAAAGGGGTGGGGGGAGGGAAGAGAAGGGAAGACACTGGCATGGTGCCAATCTCTGGAGTTTTTTGTCATGATAAATGGCTCACAAGGAGTCAGCATGACCCGCCAAGTAAACCCAAATGCTCTCAAAGAGTCGCGGGCTTCAGTTACTGCTGACAGACAAGTACTCCTTATCAGCCTTTTTGTTTAAACACACAGGCAGAGCTGCACACGTAGGAGATCTGCAGCAGAGAGGGAGGAGCAGGCCAGCAGAGAGGGCTGCCCTGGCAGATAATGTCCACCCAGATGTCCACAGCTGATTTCCACCCACTTTGACTTCTGCAGAAGCTTTGCTTTTCCCCTCAGCTACAGGCACAGGTCAGAGCAGATCCCCTCTGCTGCTGCTGCCTGCGGTGGATGAGTTGTGGAGTACAGCAAGCCTGTACAGCCAGCCTTCTTTGGTTTCTGAAGGGAGGAAACATTCAAAACTGTTCACTGAGACGGGGGGCCCATGTTTCTGTTGTACGTGTGTCAGAAGCAGAGCTTCTCTGCACTTGGGTTGGTTTCTGTTTTGTCCTGCTTTTTACTTTTCCGTGTATTTGACTCAAGTGAAAGGTTCGGGATATATAACTTTGAAAATGGATTTCATATTTATTGCTGATATTTTTTTTTCTTCTTACCCACTCTCTCCTAGAAAGTCTCAGTGTTGTTCTGATGGGCAGGTCAAGACATGAGCTCAGTGGTGGTTTGGGGAATCCTCGTGCACCACTTAGATCTCCTGCCTGATTTTGTGGAGATCTGTCTGTAAGTGCAGCCCCCACCGTGCATCAAGCATCCCTTTGCAAACAGAGACTGTAATGCACTCCATTTACACTTGCAGGAAACAGCTACAAGGACAACCAAAGATATAATTAATGTGAAATAAGTATTCCCTGACAGAACAGTCTTAGGGAATTGACGAACCTGAAGAAAACTACTTTTCTCCAGTTACTCTCAGAGGGAATTTCAAAGCAATGGAAAATGTTCAGGAGAGTATTCAAATATAAGAAAACACATTAGAAAGATCCTACCCTTAACTGAAAATGAACCTTTCAAATCCTCTAAACCTAAGGAGAACGAAACAAGATAGGTTGAGAAATTAAAAATGTCAACCAGAGACAAAAGATAAAGGGATTGAATCATGAGTCTTCCACTGTTTGGGTGAGTGTAATCATCTCTCCCTTATCCACTTTGCTGTGTATACAAAGGACAGGCAATGGGGGAAATAAGAAGGACATTATAAAGCATAAGTAGTCACAGGACATTTGAAAATACAAAGTATTTTAATAGTAGCAACTGTGAGCAGAGTGGATTAAATAGGTGCTTTGGTGAATAGCTGAGTTAAATGATCTGCAAGCCCAGAGCTGTGAAGATAGAGCCTGGTGTCGGCGGCAGTGAGACGGGCTGAGCTGGCAGGAGACATCTCTGAAGGAGTGAGGGGAGCAGAAGAAACTCTTGGAACAAGCTGTGCCTTGTATGCCCGAGACAGCTCGGGGTGAGCTGGAGCCTCTGCACGGTGCAGGGAAGCCGTGGGAAGCAATGCTGGGGTGGCTCCAGGAGTGGTGTAGCTACACCAGCTTTGTGCCACGGGTGAATTGCTCAGTGAGTCACTGGGGCTGATTAGCACGGGCTGGGGAGGCTCTGCTCTTCTCTTCCTGGGCTGGAGGGAGCTTTGGCAGAGTTAGTGAGGGGGTTTTGTGCTGTCCTACGCTGTAAGGTGTTGATGGGTCTTCAGGGTTTGACCATGAACCGGTGATGAGGCTGAGTACGGTTCCCACAGAGCACGTGGAGTTAAGGGAATAACACCTTATGGTGAGCACAGTGCAGGCACAGGAGTGAATGCTTCCAGTCCACACCCAGCTGTTGACTTGACTGACTTTTTATTGTGACACTTTATTTATGGCTTTGTGCATCTGCGAAATGAGGAGAGGGGGTAGCAGGCATCACCTTTCCGCTCGATTGGAGAGAAATGGGACAGAGATTGGAGAGATATGGAAAAGGAGAGTCTAGGAAACAGGTTGACACAAGTGGGTGAGGCTTCCAGGGACGAGGAGGTGGCTTATCTGATGGGGTAACCAATTGCTTCCTCTCTACTTAACTATTGTTGCCATCAATGTGAAGACCCAACAGCTGAAATACATATTTGATTTTGTGAGTGGGACTTAAGCAGGCAGAAAATCAAATTGGAGCCAAGAACTAGCCTAAAGGCAGGCACATACTAATGCAAAAAAATTTTTAAAGGGATTTGAGCATTCCCTGTGGCACAGCTTCCTTGTCCCGCTGCTGCTGATGCAGCATGGACTGGTTTCTCCCAATTTCCAGTAGACCAAAGAAATAAAATACTGTTCTGTCAAAACCAAAGTGCCTCTGGGCAGCAGATGAGGAGGGTTTGGAGCTCTCTATCTTTTATTGGTTTTATTTTTTTTCCCCCTTTTCCATCTTGCATTTGCTGTTTAAGAAATTGTCATTGAGGGGGGAGAAGGCAAACAAAAGTTGACTTTTGTTAAACAGCGGAGACTTGGCAGTTGTGTGGAGGTCATGGTGCTCAGTCAGTGTCAGCCTCCATTCCCCAGAGTTGTATCCTGTAATGTATTTATTTATCATTACAGACGGCCAAATTTTTTTTTTTCCCCTTTCAGTTTGTTCTGTCCAAGGCCGCAGGGTTCCGACAGAGATCAACAGCATTCCCGCAGTGATGAAGCAGCTCGTCAAAAGCTGAATTAGATGTTAAATCTTTCTGAAGTGGGGAGGAGGAGGAAGCAGGGGAATCACATTGTGCTAAGAATTTATCATGTGTTGTTTCCTGTGAGATAATGTATAGGAGAAGATTTGTTATGGTGCAAGTTTCAAACTGCTGTTTCAGGGCTACAGTGTCTGCCAAGCTTATGATGTATTTGATCTTTTCTGAAAGTCCTTCTTTTCCTTTGCTACCTTTTGAGCAGACTGTCTTCCAGGTAGGTAAACACTTAAAATGCTCCATCTCCTGAAACATGTGCAGGAAAGCACCAACATTTGCAGGGATAAGAGGAATAAGCAGAAATAACCTAGATTAGACTGTGAGATCCAGGACAGAAGGTTGGGTGCTCAAGTCAACCTGAGCTTTGCAGTTGGATGTGTTAGACAAGTTTGCACGTGTGCCTTCCTGTGGAAACCTAGGAATTTTGGTACAGACCCTGAGCAAAGCAAGGCCTTGATTTGCAAAGGTGCTGCAAAATGTGCCCAGCATCACATAAAGCCCAAAGAAGCAACAGCCTAATGGTGCTTCTGAAAATATTTATTGAACCATTCTGTACCAGTGGCCATCTCTTACAGGGCAGGTCACTTTTTTGAGCCCTGTGCACTTGTAACCTGGTGGAAATACTCTTGGTGTTCTTTCTTTTCTCATATTCTTTTTGTCCTCAGAAGGACACAGAGCTGAGCCTCATTTATGTTTTCTAATGTAATAGTGTGTGCTATCTGCAGTTGTTGAAAGGGCAGTTCATGTCCTGTATTAATGGACTCTAAAATGCACCCCTTTTAATCTAAATTGAGAGGGGGGGAAGGTGTCGAAAAGATTTTTCTCTCTGAATTAGTATGCTAGTGTAAGAACATTTGGGGTAAAATAGCTCTGCTCCAATTCCTCAATAGAATGTTGAGTGCAATGACAGATGAATGGACAATCCCAAAGTTTACTCAGTATTGTTTTGTTCCCAGTATCTAGGTCAAGATATTTCTGGTTTGTTTGAATCAGAGTTTCTACAGGTCTTAAATAACACTGTTAATATTATGAGTGGTTTAGTTATCAGGCAGGAAGGAAGCTTATTGATCAGCAGGAAAAGCACTGTGAGCATATGAGCCGTCTCTTCCTGCCTGGCTTTAATGAATCTGCAATCCAACATCGGACATGGAAAGTCCCTTGCGCTGAGGGCTGTGGGAAGGAAGTTTGTAACACACCTGCCTCCTGCCTCAGCTGCTTGCCTGGTCTTTACCAGAAACACCTGAATTACCTTGAATGAAACTTCTCCATAAAGCAATCCTGGCAGTATGATCTACTGTGTACTTTGCTTAGGGAGTGAGGTACAGGGGGAAGAAAAAAGTTCACACAATGCTGAATGAATTTGGCTTCGAACCCAATCTTTGTACTATCAAAGTGTTATTTTGGCCTCTGGACTGGGTGAATCTGGACAGATTCTGGTTCCCATCTGAATATCCCTCTGGGGAAAACTCACAACTGGTTTAAGCCACTAGGCTCAGAAAACAGAAGCAGATACCAAAAGTGTCAGGGGTGAACAATACTTTGTCACTACAACCCCTAACTTCATCCAGGGTTTGGGACTT
The DNA here is from genome assembly GCA_008694505.1 of Cyanoderma ruficeps. Taxonomy (NCBI): domain Eukaryota; kingdom Metazoa; phylum Chordata; class Aves; order Passeriformes; family Timaliidae; genus Cyanoderma; species Cyanoderma ruficeps. Next base: position 1,534,328 of record VZDJ01000175.1, read on the forward strand.
CAATCAGCTACTCAGGTTGCTCAATTTCAGTACAAGGGACTTGGAGGTAAAATCCAGGAAAAAAGGTATTTTGACTTATCTAAGCTGTCCTAAAAGGAGCTTTAGTCCATCCTTCCTTCTGGAGGTTTGTGATGTTGCCAAAGAAGTTCAGGGTAACCCTTCTTTGCTCAAAGCAGAAAAGTAGATAAACTGTGACCTCGTCTTTCTTAAGAACGGTTCCCATCTTTCACATTGTATTATTTACAGAAAACAAGGCAGTAGCAGGAATCCCTGAGTGAGCACCATCATCATGAGATGAAAGAGGATCATGGGGATCCCTCTGCCGGTTCACTCAGTGAAACGTGAACCCTTCCTGTGAAAGCAGCAAGGCTTTGACAGGAGGAGAGGTGAAGAGGAGGCAGACAGGGAATTGCAGCATCATTCTGGGGTATGGGAAATGTTGATTTGAAGCCCTCTGGTTGAGAAGTGGAATTTCTGCGGGGGTGCAGGAGCTGCTGAGTGACTCAGTGAAGCAGCAGTGGCATTTCTGTGGTGTGGTTTGGCCTCAGAGGAGGCCCCAGCAGTGGGCTCTGGGAGGAGCAAACCCCACCTGGGAGGGCTTGGTACCCACCTGCAGCTCCTGTAGGCACTGAGGGAGATAACTCCTGCTTTGTGGAGTCCAGGCAGAGCTGGGCTGAGCTTGGTGTGCAACCCAGCTCAAGTGGGGACATGCCCAGATGCTGATCTGCTAAGGGAGCACAGCTGATGGAAACAAGGGTGCATGAAGGGTTGGGGATGGGGAACACTGCCTGTTCCAGTGAAGGCAGCACAGGGCAGGTTGTGCAAAGTGGCTGAGCTGCTCTGACAGCTCACCCCTGCCAAAAAAAAAAGTCTCTCTGTACCACCCAGCTCTTGGTAGAGCTCTGCTGGAGCAGTCCACCACCCTGAGTGCAGCAGTGGGGAGCCATCAGAGCAAATATCTCATGGGACTTCATCCTGCCAGGTGTTTGCAGAAGGTCACAATGAAGCAGAACAATGAATCCTTCTCCACCAAGCAGTTTTGTTTACCATGTGTTCCTCTTTGCAGTTTCTGAAGGATCTGGAAGAAATTACAGGAGTGACAGTTGTGAGAGGGACGTTCTCCAGATTGGCAGGGTTGGTTTGTGCTTTGTTACCACGTTGCCTCTTCCTAGCAAAATGGATGTGCTGCTGGTATTCCCTGATTTCTTGAGCTCTCATGCTAACTCTGGTAAGTGTAGAAAGGGAATAATGAGCATCATTCAGGAAATAGCAGTTTAGGTTTTGTTTTGTGATTTTTTTGTTGTTGTTGTTTGTTTGTTGGGTGTTGGGTTTTTTCCTTCTTTTTTGGGGGGGTTGTTTGTTTATTTGCTGGTTTGATTTAGTTTTATTTTGGTTTTTTGCATATCTGTGTTTCAGGCTGAAAAATGCCTCTGCAGCCCACTTGGATAAGAGTGTTGTATTGCATTTCCTGGTTCTTTATTTGTTCCATATTCTTTTCTGTTGTATCAAGCTGCCCAGTCTGTGCTTTTGGGGAGGATCTGGTCCTGCCTGTGACACTGCAGGTCACACAGGAAAGCCTCCCGGTAAAGGAGTGTAACTGTCACAAGGATGTGTTTCCAGTGCACAGAAAAGAAATCCAATAGAAAAGTGACATGATAAAAGATAAGCTGTGTTAAACAAAGATGTTTTCTGTGTCTCACACCCAAACACGGTGTATTTCATAACTCAGCAGAGCACACTTCATCAGAATCCCAGGGAAGAAGCAGACCTGCTAAAAGAATAACATTTTGGTGCCAGGGAAATTATGCATTTAATAGATCTCCGCTGTATTTTGTAGAGATTTCCATCTACATTCAGCCTTGGCTAAAATGTGATGGCAACATGTTGTAGGAGCCAGTTCCTCCTCAGGGCTTCCTGTTACAACAGTGGAGCTGTAAAAGGTGTTATGGAAGTGGCAAGTGTCAGAAGGCAGCAGGATGTCATTGCAGTTGGGAGGTGCTTTTGATTAACTGGCCCATTCAAATCCGGAGTTGTCCAGGAGAAAATCCTGTCAGGTTGCTTTTTAGGTGCTTGGAGGGGAGGAAGTGTGACTGTGCTCTACATGCCTTGTTGCACTGGATCCTGATCCTTATCCAAATCTACTCTGGCTAGAACATAGCCTCAGGGATAGAGTTTTTTCCTCCATGCAGCCTTCCCTCACCCCAGGCAGCTGCTGATGGGATGCAGCCCTTGCTGACAGGCAGGGGATGGAAGGGACAGGCTTGTTGGTCTTCCTTCAGCCTGTCTTCTACTGGCAATTCCTGTCCAAGAGAAAACTCTGCTCATTGTGTTGGACAGAAACCTTTCTGAAAGCTGCCAGCTTCGAGTGAAAAAAACATGGATGTGGTGTTTTGGTTTTGCATAGAGGGATTGAAAAATATCACCTACAGCGTGTCAGGGACAACTGTGTGCAACCTTTTGGGCTCTTCATTGCTGCAGCAATCAAAAGAGAAAAGAGCTCATCCTCTGTCACTTCTGTGTTTGCTTTGGAAGGGATGTTTCTCTAGGAAAACTGGGGCTGTCTCTGAAGAGACAGAGCTGTCACTAAAAGATTTGTGCATTCTGACCACACGAGGAGAAAAGCCAATTCTACAAAGACATGTCTCACTCCTCTGTCCCTGCCTTCCCACAGGCACCTGTCCCCACTCCAAAGGGAGACTGGAAGGAAAGAGGATGCTGAGTGGGACGGTGGATGGTGCTCTTGGCTGATGCCAGCAGCAGGACACAACCTGGTCTGCAGGGACCATCTGCCTGGAGGTAGAAAATCCCAACGGATTCATTTTAATTTAGGCTTCAAAATCAATAGGTTGGTTTATTCTTCCACATTCTACTCTTTGAGTGCTGACTTTACTATTTTCTGACCGTGGAAGGAGGAACAGGTTGGATGAAACTACTTCATAATTCATGAGTGGGAGAAATCCCTGTGCCAGGGGTGTCTGGGGGGCAGGAGCAGTGTGAGGAGGGGAGCAGGGCAGGGTGGGCTGTGGATGCTCTTTGTGCCCACGGGGTGATGAGTGGGAGTTTCCACCCCCAGCAGTCACCGCTGGTGCTGCAGGACCTGCCCTGTGTCTGCAGGCTTGCGAGGGAGGCTAAAATAGATTCTTGGCATCAGGCCTTGGATCTTGGATCCTCTTTGCTTAATAGATTGCTCTGTCTCCCTAGTGATACTGCTGCAGCTGCAAGCCACAGAGGCATTTTGGCTGCAGCCCTCTTGGTTTAAAGGAGAGAATACTGGATAGATCTGCTCGGCAGCAGCATGACTGAATGCTCTCTGTCCACCCCGGCCTGGGAGAGTCCCAACTCTGCTGACCTGAGGGACACATCTCTTCATGTCCCAGGCTCTGGAGATGAGAGAAACAGCATCTGCAAAAGTTTTTGGTTTATATAGAAAGATTTGAGGTCTCTGCCCAAGAGGCCTTTTTTGTGCCTTTTTTTCCTTTTGAAAGTTACTAAGTTTATTTTTGTCTGTGTGAGTTGGCCAGGTTTTTTTAATATATGGTGAAGGTGGCCAGAGTCCTGCATAGACACTTTTTTATATTTCATAAAAACCTAAACAAATACATTAAATAAAGGTCCTTTCACCTCCAGCTTGATGGTTCAAATCCAATCGTGCTTGGGAACAGAAATGTTCAAGCAGTAAAAATAAAACATCTCCTGATTTATGAATAGAAGTGTCAAGCTTTGACTTGCTGTGATTACTGGCATCACATTATTTGTGAACATTCAGACAACTGCCAGAAATCCACGAAACACATTTGTGACTCCCAGAAGTTTCATAAACTTCAGCCTGAGTGGCTCTTTGCTTTCTGGTGGATAAGTGGGCTGGCTAGAGTTGTATAACGAGGCCAGCTAACTAATGCTCAGGTCTCATAGCAATAATAATGAGTGCAAAGCTCTTGTTCCTGTTGCATAGCAGAAGGTGGCAATTCTGCTCCAGCTTACACCAGACAATTGCCACTTGCTCTGTTAGTGGTTTGAGGAAGCCAGAGAAGAAGAGATACAACCTGACTTTCAAACCTTACATTGTTTGCTGGGCCATCTGTTGGGGAGAAAATCAGTTATTTGCTTCAATGCTGAATTGTTCTATTGGAGAAACCACAGCAGTGGTAACGCCAGGTAATGCTTGTAGAGAACAGGAGGTGGTGGGATATGGGGCTGTGGTTCAGGGCTCTGTGCAAGGCAGAGCACATCAGCCACTCTCTACATTAGTACCAGTTTTCAAGTGCCTTAAAAAGCATGGGAATTCAGCAAATCCACTTGGATTTCACACTGGGAGAAGAGATGCCACAATTAAAGCCTAAATTGCAGGCATAGCTGTGCTAAGCTGACTCTCCCTAGCAGACCCTGCCATATACCTGTTTGTTGGGCATTCAAAAGCAGCGAGTGAATCCCAGGCTGTGGGAACCTTGGCTCAAAGCAATGTCAAGATGTGGCCTACGGTATTGCAGAGCCACTCTGGGACTAATTGTACATGATATCTTGAATGTATTTTAAGTGTTCTTTCCCTTTATGTGAGTCTTTATATTCTCTCACTGCTTTCTCTCCATCTGCAGAAAGTAAAATTTAGAAAAGGTTATTATAGCTGCTTTGTCACAATATATGGTACCTGCTTGGGGAAGTGACAGGATAGGGACAACATGGCACAGTTTGAGTCTGCTACCACTCTGCATATGTGGGACTTTAAAACATTATCTGCAGTTTCTGTTGGTATTATGAATAATAGATCAGGTCCACAGTTTATTTGCTGAAAGTTCCAGCAGATGCGGGGTAATTAACAGACTGTAATCATTAGGTTTTGGAGAGAGGGTGACATATCAATTTTTAACTGTTTTTCCGCTTAGAAACACATCCAAGTAGTGCTGCCTCCAGAGGGATATGCACATGGATGAATGCACTTTGTGCATGCCATTTTATACACATTCTCACTTTGCTTTCCAAGTATTAACATGTGTAAATCCCTTTGGCATGTGCAGATACGTGCAAGTGGGCTGTGCACTATAGCATTTATTTGCATATGGAAGAAAGCATATGTGGAATCGTGTGCACTGAGTTACACTTGCACTGAAGCCCTTTGAGTGTTTGACCTTCCAAAGTATCTCTTCAAACCTGCAACTCAGCAATTCCTTTTGCAAAAGTTTCCTTTTGCTTCGAAAATAAAGGCAGGGTGACTTTGTGGAAGAATCATTATATTATTTTAGGAAATAAACTTTTTGAGGTGTATTGCTCAGTTGCCTTCCCTTTAATGGAGTAACATGAAAACCACAGAGGTGGAGAAACCTGTTGTGGTGGGCAAGCACAGGTGTAGCTCAGTGGTGCAGGTGTTGAGCTGGTACCCAAGTGAGTTCAGGTAATTACTGCTGGGGAGATTGTTCTTCCTACCTACACAAATCATCCTGTGACTGCAGCACAACACCACAAGCTCTTCGCTGCTGTCAGTCCCATCTGCTCCACAGACTTGTCCAACAAGTTGATTTGGTTCTCAGGGTCTTAAACCAGGAGTGAGACTGTGGTCCTGTGGTGCCCACTGCCCACAGTAATGCAGGACATGGCACACGGGCGTGAATCTCACAGAGGTGATCGAGGACTATAATTATAATTAGCTTCTGGAAATATTAATGTACGCATTTGAGTTTTGAGAGTGGTTGAAATAGAGGAAAAAAGTTTTGATGACTGTTTTTCTGTTACATTTTAGGAGGGCTTCTAATAATTTTGTCCAGTAGCTCCAAACTTCTACCAGTAGTTCTGTTCTTTGTGCATGGATATAAAGATGATGACAATATCTGAGATCATCTCCTTGTAATGCCAGTTAAGACCTGAGAAATTTCACTGGGGAAGCTGGTGAAAACCTTTTGGCAAACTGTTGGGTTTTCTACCTCTAAACACCTACCACTGATTACTTAAATGATCTTTTTTTTTAAATGATACCTAAATGAGAGTACCCCTGATTTCCCCCATGTAGGCAGTCTTGCCCATGTGGATTTTTGTTCTCTTCCTTTGGAGAAATTGAACGTTTCATTCTGTGTCTTGTAGAAACTCTACTTCAGGTTTCCTACTGTTATATCACTTTATTTAAGGACAGTGCAGAAGGCAGGAATCTGAACTGACTGCCTGACGCTTAAGAAGGTGAATAATGGCTTGGAGAAGACCTTTTGTGTATCTTTTGATCTTTGGGCTTCAGACACCCCTTCACCCATAATTAACTCGTGTGTTGACTGATCACCTGAGTGATCAAGGGAGACTCAGCATGTCAGTGGGAAGCAGGGAACTATTACTCTATGGCAAAACAGCAATCAAGCCAGCTCATCCATGATACAAATCAGATACCTGCAAGAACAAGTCACGTCATGGCAAGCCGTACTGGAGATGGATGATATCCTAAATCATTAGCCTCAATAGCATCAATTATGTTTACAGGGTAAGCCCATGCTATCTTCATGGCAAGCCCTGCATCCAGATAGCAGCAGCAGCAACAACAAAAAATTAAAATTACAGCATGAATTTTGGGAGGGGCAGTGCACTATGCACGACTGGCTAATAAATCAAGACCATCCGTGGATTAGATGGAGGGAAATGGGAATGGTTATCATCCTGTTGTATAAAATGCACAGCTTAGGTTCTATAGATCATTTAAAATATATATATATGAATTCGAAATCAACCAAAAGTTATGTCAGGCATTTTTCTTTTTAGAATTATGGCCTGTTTTTAAAGCCTAAGTGCTTTTCAGTACAAATTTTAGCATGTTTTGCATTCAAATGAAATATCTACTCTACGTGTGAAGCCCTTGCACACGCTGCCTGTAAAAGTGGAGGGAATCACTAGATTTATAGGTTCTTTTGCACATTCTGTCAAAGTCAGTTCTGCCTAATGGAACTCATGGAACAGGAAAGGCTTTCATTGCACAACTTTCCATGAGAGAGAGATAATGTTTGTTGCCTGACACATTGCAACGCCTAAACAAAGGCTCAAAATAAGTTTGTGTTAAAAGAAAGAACCTCGGCTGGGAAGGGGATTAAGTTAATAACATTTTCTGTAATGTCTTTATCAGCATTTCTGTGGCCAGTTTGTGACAATAAACAGGGAAAAAAAAAAAGAAGCTCATGTTCAAGATGGAAGTAAATTTCAGGCTGATATGAGTGATGTACCTCATAACCAGTTATAATTAGAAGGGAGGCTTCTTACAGCACTGCTCCTCTATAAATCACAGCAGATATTACCCCAACTTGTACAACAACTGTGAAATATGCTGTGAAATTTGAAACTCATGAAAAATAGGTTCTTTTGTTACAATTTCATTCTCAGAAAAGCTCTCATTTGATGCAAGCTTATGCCTTTTTTTGACTGGTGTCTTAAAACTAAGGTAACCAGCCTCAATTCCCTAGAAAACTGTTGAATTTTAAATTTAGTAAGGTCTTTTTTGTTTGGTTGGTTTTTTTTTAATAATCACAGTTTGTGCAAGGTGAAAGCATTGCATGTTTTGCTACACAGAGTCCTTCCTTGGAAGAGTCTATTAAAAAAAACTCAAGCAAAAATTTTCTATAGCAGAAGCTTCTTATCAGCACAATTTTACAGTAAAGAAGTCCGAAATATGGGTTGATAGCTAATAGATGTGTATTTTTCTCTTCTCTCCTGGCAGAGTCAGCTTTGACCTGGCTAGGTGCCCACCTGCATTGTTCCAGATGTGACCACGGAAAAGCCCACAGGGAAAGCAACCTAGGGAAGAAGGTCTTGCTGGTTTGATACCTAAAAACAAGTTAAAAATCCAAGATTCCTCAAGTTTTTCTCTTGCACTAAGGTCTAAGTCTATTTCCTATGATATTTTATTTTTAAGAGAAAATGGATGAGTTTATTTTAGAAATGTGTTGTCTGAAAACCTATGAACCATTCAGGAGTGTTGGCATGGTAGGGCTGTAGCTGCTTCTATTGATCCTAATTTAGAGCTGTAATTGCAAATAAAAACATCATTATATCCCCCAGCTACCTTAATTGAAAGGATTGATTCACAGGGGCAAAGCATGATAAGAACCTCCATACGGGCCAAGTGCTTATGGCCATTTTAAGGCCCTCATTTTGGCATGGCCTGGGTTTGTTCTCGTGTGGAAGGATGTCACAGACATTGGGGAGAAGAGTTCACACTTCTGCTGTCTGAGCTCATTTCTGGGGCACCTTGAAATCAAGCAGGGGACCACCACAGGATTCTACGGGCAGCAGGAGGGTCCCTGGTTTGGCCTCCCAGATATCAGAGGTGCCAGGAGAAGCCACCTGTCCACGCAGGTGTCCCTGGTATGTGCTCTAGGTGTGTGAAAAAAGGTTTACACTGGCTGTGACAAGAGTGAGATGTCAGTGCTCAAGGGAAGGTGTTCTCTCTGGCTGGGTTTAAACATATAGGAAGTGCTGCTTCAAAAATGAATCAGTGTTTTTAAAGAATTAAACACAACTCTTGCTTGTTAGGTGAAATTATCAGTTGTTTTGTCTTCTGGAGGTAAACAAAGAGCTGAGGGAGTCTCAGTCTCTCAGTCTTATGACCTTATGGTCACTGTCCAAAATACCAGCAGTGACGTTCCACACTGGAGAGCTGAGAAGAAGAAAAGCAGATACTCAGCAGGGTTAGCCCAGTGTCTTTCCAAGTAATCCCTTATTTTCACAAAACATTTCCATATGGGAAACTCTGTCACTGAGCAGATGCACTGAAAACAGTGTGGTCAGTGCTTTGTGTAGATGCTGATATGGGCTGTTGAATACCCACAACAGTTGAGAGGCTTCAGCAGAGCTGCCCTGCACATCTAAATGTAAAACTGATGCCTGGGGCTGAAAATTGATCTGTAACATTAAGCTCCAACCACAGAATGGGTATCACCATTTGGAAGGGAAACAGATAACTGGTATTAGCTCATCTGGTAAAGATGAGTAGCTGGACAGGGTCTGAAGAATTCTTACAGATATGAAACCCTTACCCTGAACTTTGTGGAAAATTGGTTCAAAACACAAATTTGCAGCAGATACTTATTTATGTAATGTGCCTGAGATACAACCTTGAATCTAAATCCTTTTTGCAGGGCAGAGTTGAGATCTGGCAGGATCCTGCAGGACCCCACAGGACAGCCTGTCTGCGGTTCACTAATCCTAGAAAGCCAACAGACATACTCTTAAGAAAAAGCCTTCCTTTTTTCCTTCCCCTTCCTTTTTTTTTTTCTCTTTCTCTGTCCCTCTTTTTTTTCTCTTCTTTTTTTTTTTTTAAAGGGAAAATTTGTTGCAATAATACAAACCCATCATGCTCTCTCTGGTTACAGATGAGTGACACTACATCAGCAGCAGAATATGTACAAATTAAACTGTAACAACGCACCAAGGAGAGGCACAGCAATATCATAAAAATTATCCACAGTACAATATGACTAATGTTGTGTGAAATGCATTCATTGGCCAAATGATGTCTAGGTGTATCTTAAGGAGTTATGCTGATGGAGATAATGGTTATAGAACAGAGATAAAGGAAGGAAAGGCGAGTGAAAGACAAAAGGTTGCAGCAAGGGCAGCCTGGCTGGGGAGGATGCTCAAGCAGGTGAGTTTGAGCAGGAAAGCTGAGCTGCTTTGGAATGTGGAAGGATGTGAGAAGAGCTCAGTGGCACCTTTCCTCCTCGCATGTCTGATGTGGAGGTGTGCTGCTCTTTCAGGCACATACACATTCCCGTGCTCCTTCTCACCTCCTTTTATGTGGAATTTTCGCAAACATTTGTCTAGAAACACAAGCTGCATGTCTGTTAAATATTCTCCAGCTCTGATGATTATAGAAACACCTTTGTTTTCCTTTCTAGATACAAAAATCCCCCCAAAATCCAAAGAGAAGGGAGTGATTTTATTAGCATGTCCAAAACCAAGAAATTAACTCAAACATAGCCAGAGGATGGCCAGAGTAAACACGCCAGTAAAGTGCACTTAGAAGTTGTCATCTCATTTCTTAACCTGAGAGTCTTTGTGAAATGAGTAAATGTTTTGCCTGAATAAGAAACTTGGCTATTGGTAAGCCAATGTGGTTTTCCTTTTTGTTAAACATATTTAGAAAAAAATCTGTTCGGTGACCCATTACACCATCATGCTTCTCCAGAAATGTTTACCTAGACATGGACATTCTGTTTTCAAAGAAACTTAGAGATTACCTAAGTAAATCTTATTTTACATCTAAATTGCATTTTCCAAAATATCTCAGGTGAGCCCTTACCTCACTGAGTGTCTCTTAGAAACCTAAGTGCTTTTTAAAACCAGTGAACTGGTCAGCAAAGTGAACTTACCTGAGATAAAATCAATCTGTGTGCAGTTGGTTGCTGGAGTTCAGGGCCTGGTCTCCGATGCAGTCACAGCCTCTCAAATTACTAGAAATATAGAGCATTTTCATGGTATTCCTGATTATTTGTTACCTGGTTGGTTACAAAGAGACAGCCTAAGCCAAAATCATGCAACAGTTGTTTCTGATGTGTGGGAGCCATGTTAGCCAGGGGTTTTTCTTTTCATTTATTGATATGTACAAGGATTGGAGGTAGACCCAGCCAAAAATGCTGGGATCCAACTATTTTCAAAGTCCTGTGATATCCATAACAGGGAGTTAATTTTGTCTCTTAGTGAAGATAGAGGGTCCCCATGGAACACTTCAATGGGAGGCAAAGCTCTCCGTAGACATGGGGTGTGCTGGACTGAGCATTTCTGCTCTGCTTCAAAGGCAGAGGAGGAGGCAGCAATGTGATAAAATCATTTTCAGCCCTAAACCTGACTTGGATCTGGGGGTTCTTTGTGAACCTTACTGAGCTGTTTCTCCAGCCAACCACCTCCACTCGCTGCTGAGCATGTGCCAGGAATTCCCCAGAAAAGGAAGCTGCCAAAATCCAGGGAGTTGTGATAACTCTCAGCCCTCACATCCCTAAAGCCTCAGCCAAGGCTGCTCTTCCCCCAGGCGGGCAGGGGCACGGCGTGGCCAAAGAGGGACGAACATCTTCAGCCCGTAGCCCAGGCTCTGGTATTTTATTCCCTCTCTGTGCTGCATCTTTGTGTTTTTACAGGGCTGTGATGACTGTGCAGAAGAATTTCTGCATTGCCTCTTCATTTGGGAAACAAAAACTTGAGGCTGTACTCCGGGGGCAGGAAAGCAGGCTTCTCCTTGGCTCTGACAGGAGGGTGTGCAGTAACACAGCAAGATCAACCTTGAGAAGGGGGAGAGGCACTCTGGGAGCCAGGCTGGTTTATATCTCAGCTGATTCTCCTCTTTCTCTCTTCCGTATCCCCTTAATAGCTTGACAGGAGAAATATAGGGAAGATACTGAAGCCATCTGATTAACAGTGCCGGGGGCTGGGGATGGATGACAAGGAAAGGGAGCGCAGCGTGGCTACCAGCCAAGTTCCAGCAAGAAACAGAATATCTGGCTTCCTCTAATCTCCAGAGGAAAATTAAGTTACAAAAACCTTTAGTGGAAACTTTGCATACATTCAGTACCATTGCCATGCCTGACAGAAAAAAAAAACCAAAACAGCAAAACCCTGATATATTATTTAGTTTATAGTTATAGAATTAAAGGCACAAGCTTTTCCACCAGGAATAATAATAAAAAAATCCTCTCAAAAACTAAAGACAAAACCCATAAAACCCTGTAAAACTCCTTGAATGTTTTGTGCTGTCAGAGTCCTTGAGAAATTCTCCTTTTTGTGTTAATGGATGGTTGTGTGAATTGTGTGAAGACTTCTAAAGCTCTTCCCAATGAATTTTTGCACTTACGTGTAGATCCCTTCTTGTTTTCTGAGCCATTTGCTCTGCCTCCTGCAGGAGCATTGAAGAAGAGGAGAAGGTGGAGGTGAGGAAAAGGCTCCAAATTGCCCTGGGCAGACACCCCTGCCCTAGGAAAGGGCTTAGGCTGCTCATGCCATCACTGAGCCCAGGAGCCAAGGCCGTCGCCTTGCTGCTCACCAGAAATGTGTATGTTACACACAGAGAGGAATTCCTCCCTCTCCTCCATGTCTGTCATCAATATGTTGATTAAAAATAGTGGAGTTTGATTTTGAAAAAAATAGCTTAGGTGTTAAGTGAGCAGCAAGTTGGGACCTGTGCACATGAGAGAGAGTGCTGATTAAAATGAAATAGCCTATTTATTGACTGTTACATCTAAAGCAGTTGGAGTAACCATGATGAAAGTATCACTTACATGTTATTTAGCTTTATGAGAGGGAGGAAAAAAAAAAGAAGCTAGATTGGCTGGTTAGAACTTTTCTTCATTAAGTCTTACAGCATGTTGATATATGTGCGAAGTGTGATGTTTTCATGTGAGAAACATGAGCCAAGGGTCTGAACAGCCATTGCCTGGCTCAGCACCATGCCTTCCCCTGGCTGGCTGTGCTCTCCTCTTGCTGGCTGTCCAGGCTGGGAGGAATCTGCCTCTGCTTCCTCCAAGAGGAGAAAGCACAGATGCATGTTGCAGTATTTCCCTCCACCTTGCTGCAAGCAGCTTGTTCCCCACCTTCCTCATGTGATTCCTTCTCCAGCTTTGTCTGAAGGGAACATTTTCCATGCAGAGGAATGTAAGAGCTGTGTTTACATGCCATTTCCCTTCTGAGAGCTTTATTTCTCTTCAGCCTCGGGGACCTCAGCACCAGCCAAAACTCAATATGGGGCTGAAATTGTACCCTGGCCGTCCCTGGGACAGAGGGGTGTGTTTGTGTAAGTGTGCACGTGTGTTGTGTGCACACAAAAACAGATGTGTGCCCTCCAGAATAAATGAGGCTATTCAGAGTGTCACAAAATGGACAATTTATGGCCAGTTTCAGCAATTAGTCAGACCAAAGGAGTGAGGTGGGTCAGTATTGAGACCCTCACTGTTTTGTTTACTTTAAAAAAGCAACAGGGAGTTCCAGCTGATGAGCAAAGACGCTGAGAAAGGGTAATTAAAGAGAAACAATCTTTGATGTTTCTCTTATTAAAGTTTCTCCCCATTTTTTTGTGCTCCCCTTACATGGTCTTGAGAAACAGAGCTGCTGCTTTCTTTTGGGGAGGGCGGCGTGGGGGTGGCTGCTTGGGCAGTTCTGCAGCAGGAATTCACCATTTGCTTCCTGCCAGGCTCTTGCACCTTGCAGTGAATTCAGGTCCTTCCTGCAGAAGTGCTGGCACCCAGCAGAAATTCTGGGTATCAGCCTACAGGGCCATCCACCTGTGTGACTATTTTTATTGAGTCAATGGGAGAAAAAGTTGCCCTGAAAAATATTGATAGCTTCTAAAATACTCCACCAGCCCAAGAATAGCTTAAACTGTGTAAATTAAACCTTGAGCATGACCTGCCCCCATAGTTCACCACCTCTGTTAGTATAAATATTCTGTTCCATTTGAAATAAGTATTTTTTCTTCTACTCAGGTCTCAGTTGTTCTGCTTCCAACACTTTATTTTGTGCCACAGTCATAAGATTATTGTTTCACATATGTTGTTACGGACTCCTGAGCAACCCAAACCTTTGTGCTATATAGAAGGTTTTTAAGTTCAGGTTGTACAGTAAGAAGGTAAACTTTGCAGGACTTTTTGATTTTCCTGGCCCATGGGCAGCCTTTTCTGACTTGTGCATCATGAGTGTGCTTGGTTGTAACATGGTGAATTTGGCTGCTGCACATGGATGCTCTTTCATTTGTGGGGATGACGGTGAAAGATGAAAAGCGCAGTGGGATGGTTGGGAGTTATTTAATCAAAGTCTTTCAATGAAAGAAAAGATATTTTAATATCTTTTTAATATGCGGTTTGATTCACTGCAAATTGTTGGCAGTAGGTGGGGCCCTTACTGTAATAAAATTCCATCGAGTTGGGAAGTCTCTTGGAGGTGGTGCCCAGATGCAGCATATTGGAGATGACTCCTGGAACATCATCCCTGACCTAACTCAGGCTTTTTGTCGTCTCCATGTAACTTCTCATGAGAAAAAAACCAAAAAGATGGGGAAGAGGAAATAATGTTATGCCTCTGTGCCCCAACTTTTCTCTGCTCTCAGTTCTAATGCTTTCTTTTACTGTCCTTCCTTCCAAAAAGCTGCAAACCCACTGGCTCCCTGATCCCGTTCTTGCTGACCACAGTCAGGACACTGCCTGAGGTGAAGGATGAGCAGGAAAGGGAGCACAGCCTTGGAACAGGATGAGGCAGAACCAGATCCTCAATTTCTGCCACGACGCTGTGAATTCAACATTTCACTCAAGGAAACCAGCATTTCCTGGCAGTGCTGGGGCTGGCCTGGAATCCAGACCTGGTCTGCTCAAGGTGGAGCCATTATCCTAAAGTGCTTTTATTGATCTGTTGACTTTCTGTCTCCCTCCTTCTCTTCCTCTCTTCACCCTGCCAGCCTCTTAAAGGCTCACATCTTGTCTCATACAACCAAGGTATTTTAAGGGGTGAACAATGATTTTGAAGTCACATTAGACAAACTCTATCTGACCAGTAAAACTAGATATCCCCTGAATGATATCTGAAGAAGGATCTGTCTACATTTACAGATCAGCTCCTGTTTCTTTTCCCCTCTTATTTTTTCTCCCTCTGTGTATGTCCTGGTGCTCTTCAAACAATCAATTTCAAGGCCTCACCCATCTCCTTTGTAGCAGTCTATCCCCCAAAGTGGCAATGCCACATTGTCATGCTTTATTTTTGGTTGGTTAAAGAGACCTGCAGCAGTAAATCTATATCTGTGCCATGATATCCAGCCGTATTAAAGGCTGAGATTTAAAGACAGGCCTGAAAGACTTAGTAGTTGATGCCTGTAGAAAGCCAAGAGGAGCTGTGTGCCTTACTGGAAATTTCAGGCACAACATGTTGGAGTGCAATATATTACAGTGACCCAAGGTGCAAATCCTTCTGAGATGGAGATAAAGGGAGAAAGAGTAATACTGGAGAAAATGTTAACACTGTGTGCTACAAAATACTAAGAAAGGGCTTGAAGTGGTTGATGTCTTTCTAATTTCTTATTTCAGTGTTCATAATTTCTCAGGTTTGTGGAAAATTGCAATTCCTTCCTAATCACATTGCTCATTAGCCAATTTGTTAATGCAATGGGCCTTTAGATTATGGCCTGAAAAATACACAGGTAAATACAGAAGAGTTAAAGATGACTAAATTTGATTATAGAAGTACATAACTTTTTAAAAATGTGAAGTGCAATGTCTTTCATACAGCTGAGTACATCATTGTTCGTGAATGGGGCATTTGAAAAATAAAGAAGTTATTAACAGTTTATAGTCTGGTAAGTATAAATATGCATACATGCTTTATAGTGCACACTAATTTTTTAAAGTTAAAACAATATAAATAAATCATATTTGAGTAAAACCCAGAAATTCACATTGAACCCTTTTGTTAGGCTGGATTAACTGCAGTGAAAATAGTGTGACTGTTTTCACTGGGAAATACTAATGATGTTAAGAACAAAAACTTCTGTAATCACATCCCTTTTCCATTTATTCATCAGCATTAGTTTCCTTTTTTATGGAAATTCACAGAAAGGAAGATAAATTAATTTGCTCTGGTCAGTAGTTGCCTGTGCATTATTGAAATTCTCCTTCCAAGTGTAGCTACAGGTCCTGCAAGGCAGGAGCAGGAAGAGCCCTGTGTGTCTCCGGTGAGCAGCTGTGCAGGACCTGCCATGGGTCACACCCGGTGCTTTGGTCAATAATCAGTGTGGAGGGTTTGAAAGCAGCCTGCTGGCTGAAATACATTCATGTAAAGAATTTATCTAAGAAATCTGGATGTAGTGAAATGTGGAGAGAAAAGAAATGAAAACCTGTTTCAATATTACTGAGGAAAGGAGAGAGAAAGTTGGTGATCACCTTCTCAGACCACGGGATGGCCATTTATGGACACAAGGGAGTGAACCTTGATTAATTTTAGAATTTGTGTGATGAGAAGCAGTTCACAGTTCAGTGCACTGCAGATGACTTAGCTAATTGTAATACAGCGTTTTAACAGCAAACTCTCTCTTTGAAATCACAGACAGGGAAAAGGGAATGGGAGTCTTGAGGGAGAGAATGCCTTGGCAAGCACCCCTAAGTCATTTACCTTTTGGAGAAGCTACAGCAGGACCAGAGCTACAGCCTGATGTGCACTGAGCTGCATCTTTGGAGAGTGAACAGCAAATGCTTTGTGTCCTGCATTGAGCAGGATGTGAGAGCCAGAGCTGTCTTTCCTTCCAGACAATAGCTTGCATTGATGCTGCTGATGGCAGAAAACATAACCCAGTGTATTCTGAGCTAGGCACAAATCTGCATTTCCCTGTCAAACTTAGAGATTTTGAAGCAATATGTTTTTTGAGGAGATATGTTTATCCAGTTCTGTAGAAATCTTGATCAAAAAAGCATTGGCTCAGCCTGTGAGATGCTCCTAGGTACTGCTGTATGTGGACTGTGAAGTTTGTTTCTGTATTTCAAAACCTAATTGCTTGGTGAAACTACCTGAGTAAACTGGTTTCAGGGCCAGAAAAGGCTCATAACCATGCTAGTCTGGTAAGAGATCATACAAAGATAAAGCTGATGTTGATTCTAAAAGGTAAATTTGTCTGTTTACAGTGAAAGGTGAATTTGTGGACTTTCCTCCTGGGAGATGCTATCAGGACAGGCTGTGAAGTTGGATGTCTGAAACAGATCAAGACAATTTTCTCAACACCAGTACACAAGTGAGCACTGTGAGTAATTTGCAAGCTAGAGAAAGTGAGCCAAAAATCACTTCTTGAGACATACATGACCCTGAGCAGAATTATGTGAAACTCTGCCTCTTCTGACAGCAACACTGAATATGGACAAGGGCATTTTGTGATGTGGCACTGCTGAGCATGACCCTCTTGGGAGGCAGGAGCTCAGGCAGGTGAGCTGATCTGCTGGGGAAACCCTTTCCCAAGGGAAGTACCGGCCTTGTGGTCTCCAGGTTTTGCATAAAAGAACTGTCCTACCTATGAAAATTTAGCATTTGGTGTGTTGAATTACACAGGATTGAAGGCAGTCCCAGGGAAGGGGATTATGAACTGGGAACTGCCTGGCTGGGTCCAGTGAGTGTCTGCCAGCCAGTGGGGCCAGGCAGCTGCACGCCTGGACTGTGGGACAGCAGACAAAGCAAGAGGAAGCAGGAAGGGAAATATCCTCTGCTAATGCAGGGGGAGGAGAGAAGGAGCCCCATGCACCTTTCAGCAGAACAGTTGTGAGCTGTGAGGTGCAAATCCCACAGAAGCCCGTTGTAATTAAGTATCCTGTAAGGTGCGGAGGGGGGCAAGCACTGCAATAAGCTCATCAGCAGCATCTGCACCGACTCTCTGCCCCCTCTGGATACCCTGTGGAAATCTCCAGCATGTTTTGTGTTTGTTTCGGAGCCAGAAACAAATGCTGGCAAATGCAAAGGTGTGAAATGTTGGCCAGCCGATCCCAGCGTGCCCTACAAGGCCTGCAGGGAGGATTGCTCTAAGTGGATGATGAGCTCAGTTCAGAGGCTCTTAAGTTAAAGCTTATTACCCTCATTAAGAGATGTGTGTAATGTGGTTTCGGGTTTCTGATACAGAAAAAAACAACATTTTCCAAATGTTTTGTTGTTCTGTCTGTTATGCTCAGAGGGGGATTCGGTTTCTGTTTTGCAGTGGGTCAATTTTGGTACAGAGATAAGATTCCTTCACAGAGTTTAGAATTTGAGATTGCCTCTGTGAAGGCAGAGGCTGTCTGGAGCAATGTGCTCTGTCAGAACCAGGAGGGAACGAGGGAATGGAGGGAAGGAAGGAGCAGGGTGCAGAGAGGTTGATGCCTTTGCTGAGAACCAGTGCAGTGCTGAGGGCACTGGGGATAAAGGGCCAAGCCATGCAGATGTCCCTGGCTGTGCTCCCTGCGGCTCTGCAGGGCAGGAGATCAGGCTGCACTGCTCCCAGCAGGGTGTAAATGAAGAAGGATGGCTCAGGTTTAGCTTCCATACAATTTAATGAGCCCTGCAGGATGAGGAGCACTGAGGTGGGGTGGAGCAGGATCAGGGAGCAGTTTAGATTCACCAGGTACCACTACCTTGAGCTCAGGACTGACACTGCAGGACTGGGCTGGTTTGCACAAGCAGATTTGAGTGTCTCTACTGTGTACTCCTCATAATTTCCACTATCTGTGTGTTTCCTTTATCTGGGGTACCACAGCTCCTCCCTAGGATGGAGCATTGGCTCTCCAAGCAGCTTTAATCTCTGGCTGTCTTGGGAGGGTCAGGTTGGGAGAGATTTGAGGTCCTCAGCCCTGAAGTGAAGCCCTCCCTGCTTCAGACAGGCCTGCAATTGAAACCAGCTGATCCCAAGTCCTTTGCAAACATTTCCATTTCAAACCACTGAAGTTTTATGTCTTTCTAATGAATTTTTTTCTCAAGCCTCATAAATCTCATAAAGATCTCGAACAGCTAGTAAATTTGGCCATTCAGACACACGTTTTCCAGTAAAGAGGATAATGGTTGCTGTTCCTGATGCCACCTCCCCTCCCTGTAGGAATTCACCTCCTGCCTGTGGGCTGCTTGCACTCAGCTTGGGCCATGCTGAGAAAGGAAACACGTGCAGATTGGATCAGGGCATTGCTGGGCCTCTGCTACCTTGGCCACTGCCCCACCTGTGACCTGAGCAAAGTCATTTGCTCTCCTCACATCTCACATCAGAAGAAGTAGGTTGATGTGCCCCTGCTCAGGGGGTTGGGAATCTTGTTCTGTTTGGGCTGGACAGAAAATGTTCCAGCCACTCTCTTAGGCTTGGATTTCCAGGTGGGCTTGAAAGGACACAAATCCAAGGACAACATAATCCCAACACTCCTCAGACTTCATTTGGAAACACCAGGCAAAAGTGCTGAAGTTATTTAGAAAAACATGCTAGAGAAATAGAAAATTGCAAGCATATTTCCCTCTTCGTTTGTTGTCTCCCAAATTCAAACAAGCTTATTTCCTTTCCTGCGATGCTGTTTTTGATAATCCTGTGCCAAAGGCACTGAATCTGTTCTTATTGCTGTCAATAGCAAGATGCCTGTTGCTTTTAATGGTTCAGCTATTAAAACACCACATCCCAGTTGTCTGGCTGTGAGCAATCCCAAGCTATTGCAGTGACAATATGGAACCTTTTTCCTCTCTGAATGTTTCTCTGCAAAGTTTGACCATTTTGGCTGGGGTAAAACATGTGTCTATCTGGGATCCTTTCCAAGGATGAGATTTTGACAGCTGTGCTCGTGTTGGCAAAAATCCTGACATCTTGTGCTCCGTGGAAATAGCAGATTCTTAGTGGAGAGGGGTGGGAATCCGATTTCATAGATGAACACTTATGAATTGAGGACTGTGAGCCTGGCTGAGCTCTTTTCACTTGGGGGGAAAGGTTGAAGGCATCCTTTGGGAACAGGGTGGAGCCTGCCTTTCTTCCCGTCCCCACCTGTGGGCACAGATGGCCGATGGGCCGTGGGGTGGAGGGGGCTGCCTGTGCTGCTGCCAGCTTTGTGCAGCTCTTTGGGACATGCCTTGGACTGCGCCCACGGGAGTGGGAGTCAGCCCGCTGGCAGTCCACGCCTAATGATTTTCATTTACATTTTGGGTGGTGTTGGTGAGCTTTCCATGAAAATCCACCTTTGCAACCCTGGTCAAAACTTGGCCTGGTGTTTCTGGCAGAGAGTTGCTGACAAACAAAGCTTTGCTATACTCTGAAATGGCCTGTTTTGGGGGGTTTTATTATCACTGTTGTGGTAAAGTTGATTGAGTGTTTTTTGTTTGTTTTTTTTTTCACTGGAATCTCCATCTTGAACAGGAGAAATATTTCCCACAAACACTGTAATTATTCAAAGCTGATACATTTTTGCAGTAACCTTCAATCTGATGAACTGTCATTTTTCTGATGAAGAATCACTTATTTGGAGACTAGAATTCCTATTATCTCGACAAATAGGGAATTGTGGCACAGAAAATTGTGTCACAAGGTCACCCAAGAACTCCACATCAGAGGCAAGGATAAACTGGAATGGTGTAAGGTCATCAAAAATTTTTCAGAAAGTGTTTTGCAAATACTGTACTTATTTATTTCAAACTTTCCAGTGGCCAGACAGTTCCTTTATATTTTACCAAGAAAAATAAATTAAAGAAAAAAAGTTGCCGGGTTTTAAAACCATGTCAACAATTATTTTCCATGTCCGGTATTTCACTGGAAATCAAGGAAAAATACTTTTTAAAACACAAACAAGATAATAGTCGAACAATAAAACCCCAAACAAGACATGCCTCCTGTTGAAAACAATTCAAATGGTTTTGCTCAGGAAAGGTTTTAGCTTAGGGTTAGACACACAGAATCAGACATTCCTGTTTGCATCCATGGCAAATGTCAGGTCTTTTATGTACCAGTTAAAGGAAAAGCAGCCAATCTGTCTCACGTTCATCCTTGCTGTGCATTAAGTGATGTATATGGATATTTATTATCCATCAGAAAGCACTTGGGCAGCCTTTTCATGTGTTTAATCCCTCAAGCCTTTTCTAAGGATTTGGGGGGCTGCTGAAGGAGGGATGAGTCAGATTTGAAATGGTAAGATTTGGGACAGTCCCAGAACGAGAAAACGTGGATGTTTGGGGTGGCTGCACAGGGCTATGGCAGCAGGCAGGAGAGCTGAAGGTGAGCTCTGGGCACACATTATTTTGCACAGCCTGGCCTTGTCAGCTGAGTGGCCAAAAAAGTGATCAGGAGCTACAAAATTAAATGGGAAAAGCTGCACCTCCTGTACTTTGTTTATGGGAGACGGGGTGAGGAGGAGAACAAAGGACACTGTTACTGTGTGGGAGCTTGGTCAGCGGGGACTGACCCATGGCCTCAGAGGCCCTTTCACAGCCATCCTTAATGACAAGCTCTTCCCTTCCTCTCCCACTTGTTTTTTTGAAAACTAGGGCAAATATTGGCACAACTGTGAGTGTTGGGCTGCTGTGTTGGAGTGCTTCTAACATGTGTTAGCTTGATTAAAACTAACATCACAGTTTCTACGCTGAGAAATGCCAGTGGCATGTCTACCATAAATTAAACTGAAATTCCAACTTTAAGATGTCTTCTAGTTCTGTCTTCAGATCTGTTTACTCAGGAATAGCATAAGGCAGATGTCTTCATCTTTGCTGATTCTTAACAGGTCACAGGCATTGACTTTAAATAGCTAAAAGCCTTTAAAATGATTTTAAAACAGGCTTCCCCCTCCCCTGCAGACCTTAACCTTTAGTTGCCCTTACTAGAAATGCCCAGGATAACACCATCCTAAAACAGACCAGCTAAACCATGGAGCAGCTTTAAATATATAATGTGATCATTACCTGAAACCAACGAAGAGGTTGGAATAATTATTGCTCATGTTTACACTTCTGCATTTCAGTGGGCTGTGTTCAATCCTTTAATGATGATGATTAAAAACATACTGGAAACACATAGTAATTAAAGAGAGCACTTAACTGTGATTCTGAAAGCACAGAGGCAGCTTTGAAGTGGAACTGGACACAGTGTCTGCTGCCAAACCGTTGCAGGAGTTGGAGCACCAGGTAGCTGGTAATTGCAGGTACCACACCACGTCTGTTTTGGCACCTGCAGCATCCGCCTCCAGCCCCGACCTCAGGATCACTTCTGGTACGTCAGAGAGACTCCTGCAGCCTCAGAAAGAGCTGATTGATGGGGGCTGAGGGATCAGGCAAATACTCTGCTTTTTAATTTATGTAAAGCCAAAGTTGAACTTGGGCTTGTTTCTCCACGGGGGGACTTTTTGAGGGTGAGGTGATGTTTAGGAAGAGGGCAGGAGGAGGAAGTTTGGGGTGGCAGCAGAGAGCGGGCGCTGGTTCAGGTGCTTTGCCCTGCCAAGGCTTCAGTGTTGGTACTGACATGAAAGGGACTTCTCAAGCCACAAGCTCCAGCCCTTGTGTTTTAGGAGTGTTTCTGCTGGTGAGGGAGAGGGGCAGGTATTGTGGAATGGATTCCTTTGTTTGTTTTCCCCGTTTAAAACAACAAAAATACTCTTATTATAATAAGCGCAGAAATGATGAGGCTTGTGGTGTAAAATCATGTTTGCTGGAAAAGTTGTCCTGTTTTCCATTGCTTAATTTCATCTGAAAAGGGAGGGCATGGAGGCTGGGGAGAAGACAGCTACTTTCTTGGAAGTACTTTTCCAAGCACTAGAGATGGGCCTTCCCAGGAGGGAGCGGTTTAGTTCTATATAAGGAGAACAGGGTTCAGAACAGGTCCAAAAGTTTCTTTAGGGTTTAAAGGGATTCACTTTGAGTCACTGACCCTTAATTTTCTACTCTGTATCTTTTGGTAATTTTCTGTGCAAACCCAAATTCAGTTTCTGCCCCTGGGCTGATGCCACAGAGGCCACCTGCTCACACCACGTGAGTCCCATTCTGTGGTGTTCCTGTCTGCCCACAGTGACCCCTTGAAGAAGACCAGCTATCAGCTAACACTCAACATGCCTCAAGCAAGACTTTCCCCCCTAGATCTCTCCAGAAACATGGACAATATCATGATCCTGCTTGTCACACCTGTGGATGTTATCTGTGACTGCTGTCTCTAGGTTCATACCTGGGCAGTGTCAAACTCTGGCCACTTGTTTCTGTGTAGCCTCTAAAATATTCCCATTTCTGCTCCCCCTCCTGGCTCACATGCTTGTCCAGGCTGTCATTACTGTGCTCCTCAATCACTGGTACAACATTGCTAATTCTGGCCCTGGCAAATCCAGTCTCACCCTGTTCATGCACGTTCTTAACGCTCCAAAACAAATCCCTTGCCTCTCCTTCCTGTCACCCCTCTCGCTGCATCTCTCCTGCAAGTGTCTGCTCTTGGTCATATCAAACATAACCTATTTTTTTTTCCCAAAAAAAGTGGACCTTTTTCCATCCAATACAGTAGTTTTGCTTTGTGGTTAAGATGCCAGTTTTGGCCTCTGATCAACCCACTGTGCCACTCTGTGTTCCCCGGCTGTTAAAACCCGAAAGCACCCTCGTGCATTTCCCGGTGCTGTTAAGGCAGCTGCATCACTCTCTTCCCAGTTTCTCCTCAAAACCTCTTTCTCTTAGCTGGCTGTAACCCTTCAGAGCAGTGGGGCTGTTGGTGTGTGAGCAGAGGTGATGTCCCTGGTCTGTAACATCAGCTGCCAGGTTTGGGCTCAGTGTGAAGGCTCCGTGGTTCAGAACCACGTGTTTGTGCTGGCTTTGCATGGTGCCTGCCACTGTAGGTTACTGCCCCATGATGGGAATCCACAGGAGCTGTGGTAATATGAAATAATAGTGATTTAAAAAGCAAGTATTAATAGCACTGTGTTTGTTGTTGCCCCTGTGACACTGAGCAAGCACTGGGCCTGGAGGAAGTTGGTGGGGTTTACTTTCTTGGGAAAAGTGTGGTGGAGAGAATTCCCACCCCTACTCCACACCTCTTCCACAGGCCCTTTTCATTGCTCCATCAACCACTGAAATGCAGGGAAGGGCTTTAAAAGCAAGATTATAAGTGGTAGGACCAGATTATACAATTCTCCTTCTTCTGTCCACTCTGTTCAGAAATCATTGCTGGAGACTTTCAGAAGGTGAGTTGGAGTTTGTTTGTGAGAAGAGACAGGGCAATGTCATTGATCCACATCTGATTCCATTCCTTTTTTCCTGTTGGGGTGTTCCTTGGAGAAGCCTGGCATTCTACATGGAGCATGGAGTGCCCAGTGCCTTGGGCTGTGTAGGGGAGGAACAAATGCACACTGGTGGGGCTTTGCAGCACCCCCTGCAACTGCACTCCAGCTCAGCATCTCCTGAAGCTGCCAGCCACGTGAAACCAGAGCAAACAATGGGTTTGCCTGGGGAAAAAAAAAAATAAAAATTGGATGCCAAAATGTCAGGCTGCAAACCCAGACTGCCAAGCAGTTGTTCTTCCTGAGAGAAGAGAGAAAACTGGTGAAAACCAGAAAAAAAAAATAATAATCCATCCCTGAGTCGGGAACAAAGGTCAGTGCCTCTGCAGCAGCCAAGTGCATAGCCCAAGGCCAGTCAACATCTTGAGCTTCTCCGTGGCTTTGGGACCTTTTACAAAAGCTGGGCATTCTTCCAGCCCTGAGCTGTAGGAAGGACAGTTGACCCGTGTTGCACCTGGGGCACCTCAGCCTTATTTCATTTTCACATAAAGCTTTGTCTAGGTTTATTTTATTTAATGGGCTTTTTTTTTTTTTCTTTTTTTCACGTTATACTGTCACAGGAAATTCTCACTGTTCTATTACTTTTTTCCTGTTGGAACTAGCCTTAAAATAAAATGAATAAATAAATACCTATACATACATATCAAAAATATGCAGACAGGAAAGCCATTCAGATCTGCAGAGGCCTTGATAACGCTGCTGATGTGGTTGCCAGCTTTCCCCATGTCTGAGCTGAACAATTCCCCACCACCAACCCAACCCCTGGGAACTTGAGGGGAGGTAGTTGTGAAGTTTCTAATTCTGACTACAGGTGTCTGGTTTGAAAGACACCACATGCCATGCTGTAACCTCATTTAGGAAAAAGGTAATTAAATAAAAATACAGATGTGTTACAGTCACAGTTCCTGAACATCTGAAATGCCTGTTGGTTTTAAACAAGGATAAATCTCTCTAGAGGAGCACTATCCTCTCATCTGTTGTACTATTATTCAGTATTAGTATTTTAAATAAGAAGAATGGTTTTGAATGTCAACATCTGCTCTTAACCCTGTCTTTACAGCAGGAACACTGTGTTTGAAAACAAACAAGATTGGAATGCCTAAACTCCCCTCCCTCTTCTGCTCTGCGTGTCCAAATACTCCTCCCAGTGTTTACTTGTTGCACATTCTGCTCCACTATTTGGTGTTTTTAAGGTGCTGTAGATTATCAAAACCAGAGTTATTAGACCTGCTCAGCTTTGTCATAACAAATCAGCCACTGATCTTACTCCTTTGAATCATTACCTTGAGAAGTGTAAATGCCATTATATTCTGGATAAACTGCTTGAAAAGGTTACTTTGAAAAAGATTAGCCAGCTTTGAGCTGGACTGTTCCCTGCTCAGTAGTGATGATGATGGTAGCAATGATAACAATAAACTAACTACAGATAACAATAAACTAACTACACAATTCAGCTGGACTCAGTCCAATAAAATATTTAACTCCAAGCTTAAATTTCCAAGCCTGCATCCCTCTATGCATCAGGGCTGAGCACAGGCTGTAGCTCTTTGCTCTGTTGCTGCTTAACTCCAGCATCTGCTGCTCCTGTTGTTTATTTGAGTTGGGCAGTTTCTGAGTTTGACCATGGAATAAACCTTTGGGATTAGCAAATACTGAAGAATTGCTAATATATCAATTATCCAGCGTGATTCAGGGGGTTGCCACAGCAGCTGAGTGGTGTTAGTGCCCTGATTGTTTACCACGTGTTTTACAAAGTCGTTGGTCTCTCACTGCTTGAGCCCCTTTACTCTTGTGCTGCCTGAGGGAAGGAGATCCACAGCTGTGAGTGGAGACTTGGCCTTGGACGAGGAGTATGGAGGTACCAAGCCTGGTGGCATTACTGTGACTCTTACTGTGAACCTTTCCAGAAATGCAGGAAAAGCATTTTCCTAAAGCCTGAGCAGTTGTAGTTGTGTTATTTCTTTGAACTCTCACTGTTATTAGACCAAAAATATACCCCAGTGCATTGCTTCTCTAGAGAGGTACAAACCCACACGTTTCTAGTCTTCATGGTGTGGTGGAAGAGAGCTTAAAACACGATGTGGTTATTATGTTCTAGGCTCCAAAATCAAAAAACGCATTAAAAATCTTCTGATTTCTTAGTAATTTTTCACGATTTTCAAGCCAATTTCAATTTCAAGCCTTTCTGGGACCTGACAGGTTTTGAGCACGTAGTGCTTGGCAGTTCTTTGAGTCCCTGAAGCCCAGCTTATGGGGAATCAGATTGCTGTAGAACTTTACAGAAAATTCATCCTTCCTTGCTGTGCTGAGCATTACAGAAACACCACAGGAGAACGGGTCAGGGCTTCAAAGTCTTTGCCATTAAAATGAGAGCCAAAGAGTAGGAACCACAACTGCAACAGGTTTTATCAGCTCAGACCCCACGTTGCAGTATTCATGTAGGAGCAGAGCCCCAAAGCAGCCCCCAGCACCTTGCCTGCACAACTCAGAGATGCTGCCAGTCTGAGCTTCAGGCTGCTGGTGGATTTCTCCAGGCTTAGTCCTTCCACCCCTCTGTATTTGCAGCCATCTGAGAGCACCAGCAAGCAGAGGGGAGCAGAGATCACCAGCAGGCCCCTGACAGTGCTGCCTTTCCTACTGGGCTCCTTGGGTTATTCTGAAACACCCACAAAACACATGAGAATCCTGCCATTGTCTCAACTGGCCTTTGAATCAGGGGCTCTTAAACAGAGGATATGCCATTCTTCTTTTGTTCCACACTCCCATAACGCTCTTAAAAGAAAAGGAAGACCAAAAAAAAAAACAAAACAACAAACCAAGTAAAAACCAAACTTAAAATGTGCTGTCAGCTTTACCCCAACAGCCAGAGGTGGAAGGGATGGTTGGCCAAGATGAGAGTCCTGAGCTTTGTGATGTCTCGCTGTGAGTTACGGCTGCGTGTCAGGAGCAGTAAGTAAAGCAAAATGCAGTAGCTAGACTGGTGTTCTGTTCAATTGCCTGGGGCCTCAGCTGAAATTTAATAAGCAAGTGTAAGATTTTAGTGCTTTGGAATGGAAACTTTATGGTAAGTTCTTTCTGCAGCCCCTGTTTAAGTGATGTATCACATGTACGGCTTGTGCAGTGCACCTTGGGTGGATCCAGCTCTGCCCTTGTGCTGCTCCTGTCCCAAGCTGCAGCCAGGTGAATCCTCAGGCCACAGAGCAGGCTGGAACTGAATACAGTTATGGCTGGGATATCTTCCCTGCAGCTCCATTCACACGGATTGGGAGAACCTTAATGGCTGTGGCAGGTGGGACAGTCTGTTCTGATTTTATTGAAGTCAGGGGTTACCGAGTCATGTTCAGGGTTGGCTTATGGAGCATAGATACTCTGGGGCATTCTTCAGATTTTTGTAAACACAAAAGTGTCCTTTGGGATCCTCTGAAATGATTAATCTTTTTTTTATTATTTTTCGAGACCCAAATTTTTATTGCTCATGTTCAACTCACTAGTGAGGATGGAGAACCCCCCATGGGAAAATAAGAAAAGTTCCTTATTTTAAATATCCATCACTTCTGTTCTCTGGTCAGGAATGGGTGAGGAGTGCATGCTCCTCTCTGCTGCCAGCTTCTGTTTTGCTGTATGTGTTGTTTTACAGTTTCTTCATTATGATGGCTCACAGAGACTTGTCAGCTGTTCCTCATCTCTCTCCAAGCATGAAAATCTAGTCTTGAGGGGTGTGTTTAGAATCAGATCGTATCAGGAGCTGTTGGCAGGAATGCACTGGGATGGCAAAGGGAGCTTTACCCTTTTCCCAGCTCCCTGCTACTGTTTCCCATTAGTACCAGCTGGTACAGCCCATTTGTCAGGGATTTTCTGCATGTTACTCAATACCTTCAATATCCATGGCTGTCTTTAGGAGATGAGGAGGCTGAACAACTCTCAAGAAGTGGTGAATTCAGTCTAACCAGGTAAAAATAAAAGGATCCTCTTTACCTCTCACAATTGACTATCCCAACTTTGTCCTTCCAGAACTTGCAGATGATGTGCAAGGGGCCATAAAAACATGGAGACCTCTCTCTAGGAAAACACATCAAAACTGGCCATGATCTTTGTGTTCTTTGGTACCTCTTGCATGGTTTTACTGGGACAGGGCCCCAGCTGAGGCTGTCTCACTGTGCATGTAAAGCCACTGAGGACAGAAATTACATAAACTCTTTCAAAAACCATGTCTGTTTCAGCAAAGTCTTTCAAGTTCAGCCACTGAAAGGTCCCCCACGATAATAAACCCCTGTTCATTCCTTTTGCCTTCTCACGCGTGTGTTTATTTCTGTTTGCTCCTTTCTTCCTCGCAGATGGCAGATAAATCTTGTCAGTGCTTTTTTGGCTTTGCAGCCTTTTCTCAGTCATCTTTCCTTTTGTATCCCCAGCAATGTGCAAATCTGGTGGTTTGCTATTTCTGCGAAGCGTATTTCTTTTCCATGCTGTCTCATTGTCTCAGCCTTGTGCTTTTTTGCCGGGTGAAAGAAGAGACAAATTTCCAGTAGGCAAAAAATAAAGCAGCCCCAGCTCATGAAAAAAAATGAACCCTTTTTAATCACTGCTATAAAATGTAATGGTTTGATGCAAGTTCCTTGTCAAGGTTGGAAGACTGACCAATAGGTCCCAGAGAAGCATCTTTTGATCTGTCTCCTGGATCAATTGGAATTTTATTGCACATGAGGAGAACAATACTGCACGAGCCCTTGAAGTGGAGCGAAGGCAGATGACATTTTTATTCATTCTCAGCCAGATTGCCTGGTATTGTGTCCCTTCTGTGAAAAATGACACTCTGGCAACAGGCCACTGACTGCAAAGCATCTTGGCATGGGCCTCCTGTTTGTCTCAGCCTGAGCTGAGCATCACCAGAGATGCCAGACTGCTGGCCACGAGCTGAGGGTGTTACAGCACCATCTTTATCAGCATCTCACTGCCATTTTTGGTCGGAAATACTTGAGGGAGGAGGGGTAGTTCCAGACTGTTTAGATACTTGGTGGCATCAGCAATGGTAGTTGGCTCTCCCCTTGGGAGGAGCAGCAGCTCTCCTGGCTGACAGTGACCAGCATGTCTGTCACAGTCCTGCCAAGCCTAAAGAAATTAACCCTCAGAGCTTCTGAGCCTGTGCTCCCCATCCTCTTTTTCTTTCCTGGTGTCCCAAGTGGAATGTTTAAAAGCCTCCAAGCGATTAGGAAGACAAATCTGATTGCCTTCCAGTTTTGTCTGAGCCATCATAGTTGCTGAAGCATAGCCAAGACCTCACAGGTTTCCCTCAGACTTTTCAGAGGGCAATCCCTCAGTTTTTCCGACAGGGATGTGTCATGGAATGTCTGGGGACAGGGGACACTGAGCTGTGGGTTCAGTTGTAGCAGGACTCTTGGCTGTCACACCGGGGTGTAATACTGAGGCATTTCCATCGTTATACAATAGTCCATATCATAAATCATTTTTCAGGTGTCCCTGTTGAGTCCTTCTGCCTTCTGAGAAAGGAGTTTAAATGGAAGAAGTGGAGGAAGATTTTCTTCTTCCAAGAAGAACAGTTTGACCCACCTGGACACATTCCTGTGTAACCTGCTCCAGGTTAGCCAGCCCTGGCATGGGCAATGGACTGGCTGTTCTCCAGAGGTCCCTTCCAACCCTGGCTACTCTATGATTCTGTGAACTATTAATTTTGTAGATTAATTTTATTTTTATTTAATTATTTGTTTCATTAATTATGTATTTTATTTAATTAATTATTGTATAAATTTTAGATTTTCATTCAATTTAAATGCTTTTTGTTCCATCCAAGTGGGAGTGTGGCAAGGTGTGAAAGAGCCACCACTGTGCTCTAGGAGACACTGGACTGGAACCTGGATGTGAATTTGTCCTGCCTGCTGGAACCAGGCTCCTCCTGTGCCTGCTGCTGGGGAATGGGTATTTCCCTGACTAAATAGTTGCATTTTTCTGAAGAAAGGACAGTATCTTTGCCTTCAGCTCTGATGCAGTGTGACATGTACCATAGGGCCTGTCATCATTCATGAAGTCAGTCCTGTTTCCATGTTAATAAGTCCTTAATCAAGTAATTTGTTTCATACAGGATGTCACATTTAGCAGAGAATTGTCCAATGCTTGAAAACTGGAATCACAGGAGCACTGTTTAATGCTGAGTGGTATCTGCATCATATCTGAAGCTGGAACATGCCAGGAAAACATCCTTCACATTCTGCACTTATATTTCCAAGCATTCAGGACCAATCAGGGGTTGGCTGGGTATGTACATTATTTCTCTCTGTTTATGTGTGCCATACTATTATATCCTATATTTAGTAACTCACTCTCATATTGCTTATCTGTTCCTTATTTTTTTTGGATGGTTCTTTTGCTTTTTATAATAACCCTGTGCAGCATTGGAGCAGTCACTTGAAACCAAGATTGACACTCTCAGTCCAATAGAAAATAGCTGAAATTTAAAACTGGTGCTCCTCATTCTAGTCTGTTTGTGATATGTAAGGGAAAAAGAAGAGGCTTGAGCCAAGCAGCTGCTGGTGGGATTAAGTGGGAAGCTGTCCAGGGAGACCAGGTTTATGATTATCATCTCCTGTTCTTGATGTTGTCTTCAAGAGGAACAGAGCTAAGGGCTAAAACTCTATCTCTAATATTATCTAGTTCCTGTAAGTCCTTTCCACTTGAAAAGAAGAAAAGGAAGTTATAGCGAACTCATGGCAAATATTGTCCCAATGAATTTTCCTTCTTTTATTTGAATCACATTTAATAGTGTGCCTGTTTCTGTCTGCAGATAGGTACATCACAGTGTCAGTGGTAATAGGAAACACACCTGTGCATGTCCCATCTGTAACTGTAGAGCAGTGTCATTATGTACAAAATATTTGCAAAATGGAAGATTGAAAAGTCTTTTTTTTTTTTTTTTTGGTCTTAGGGAACCGTTTGCATTTATATTTTAACTCTGCTGTGCTGTTGTGTCCTTCTCGTGAGCCAGACCCCTTGTGGTAGCTCTGTGAAGACACAGGAGGAGTCCTGGTCATATCTCTGGGCAAAACATTTTGGTTTGGGGTTTTCCCCAGTTTCTGTCCTGAAATAATCAGTAAAGAATAGTTTTAAAAAAGAGTTATAAAATACTACTGCAGATTATATTTTGTGTTTCTACAGTGGTTCCTGGTTCTAATCAGTTGATAAAAAAACCTGAATGTATTAAGGGTCCATGTTTGCTTCAAAAAAATGTTGTGTTCTCCTAAAAGCTCTTTTTCCCTATAAAATGTTCTATTTGAATTTAGTCCAAGTCATAATGAGTGCTGGAGCAATTAAAGTATCAGCCACTATAAGGAGTCTTGGGAGCACAGGAGACAGATAGGATCAGGGTTTAAGCTACTTAAATACCTTTTATGAGAAATAAAGATTTCACAAACCTCAGTTTCAAACAAAATAGTTGACATATGCTGAGCTCAAAGTACTAAACTTCTTCTCCTGCCCTCTCCCACTAAACAAATAATGATCTATGAAATATTTAAACTTTATATCTGCAGGAAAAAAGAAAACACTTTATTTCTATTTAAAAATTTTTTGGCAGGTGCTCAGATATTTATGGTAATGGGATCATAAAATGACGTGGAAAGGTTAGTGGGAAGGTGCAGTGGGAATTTTGACTGTGACTTTGTAAAATGTCACATTTGTTAAACCTTACTCAAATTGTAGCCGGGGTGTTTGTTCATTTATGTGTCTTAGTATAGTTATTGTGCATCAGGAAACTCTTAAATCAATGAAGTGTTTGTGCATAGGCCTGGATCATGCCTTCACATGCTGCAATCAGTTAAATTCCTTTGATTTAATTCTTGTAACTATTACCCTTAAAAAAAAAAAAGAAAGAAAAATCCCTTTACATATTTTTCATTAACACATACTATTAAGTGGGTAAGTGCCCTAAGTATATTTTAATTTAATTTAGATTTAGCAGCAACATTTTTTCCCATACTAATTAAATGCCAGTTTGTTATTAAGA
Source organism: Cyanoderma ruficeps (assembly GCA_008694505.1). Lineage (NCBI taxonomy): Eukaryota > Metazoa > Chordata > Aves > Passeriformes > Timaliidae > Cyanoderma > Cyanoderma ruficeps. Next base: position 1,566,026 of record VZDJ01000175.1, read on the forward strand.
AAATATTTATTGAAGTTGAACTTGGTGATAGATACATATCTATCACATCACTGTTAAACCTCATTAAATAGTGTTTTAATTGCAATTTGTTTTTAATTACCATTCATTAAGCATATTATTAAATCTAAATTGCATGCTTATGAAAGACGGGTTTGCCAATACAAGTGGCTGAGGCCCTTAACTACTGTCTTCCTTTTAGGTTCCTATAATCTGAAGAGTGTAGGGTGAAAGTTTGATCTATTAATGTTATTTCTATTATTATCTCCCTCGCTGCCTGTGTCTCCCATCTTTATTAACAGAATTAATAACATCTGAGGCAGTCGACAGATCTAAAAGGAAAATGGAGTATGAAAAGTGGTGACAAAACAGGGAGGCAGCAACAGCAAAGAGGGAGCACAGGCAGGAAAAACTGTAGTTAAACAGGGCAGTGAAACCAATTGTGTAAATTGGAAGAAGGAGAAGATGTGGTCTGGGAGCCTGAAGGATGCAGAGGGATGCTGTCAATGATTTGAAGAGATTTTTCTTTTTGGCTTGTCATGGGTAGCCTGGCCAGGGTCAGTCTGAGACAGCCCAGTGTCTTCTCAGCAAAAAGGTTTGCTGGTCCCAGTCTGGTCCTGGCACAGCTGCCAGTGAAGGAAGGGCTCGTCCCCAAGATGAGGACAGAGCGTTCTGCTGGTGGCTGGACAGCATCAGTTCACAAGCAGAAGCTACAAAGAAAGCCCTTTCAATTTTTCCAAATTTTTACCCATAAGCAGCACTGCCCCCCTTTAGAAATGCCACTCAAAGGAACAACCACATGGGATGTGTGAACTTGCTTTTCTTCGACATGTTTGTCAGGTTTCTTAGTAGTAGTCCATGAATCTAAGGTACACTGAAAAAGTCCTGAGATAAGAAGCTTCTTTTCTAAGGATATCAGCTCTTTCAACAAAAAGACCCCACTGAGTTGAGTTTTTAAAAGCTGGGTGTTTTTTTAAATCTTAAAAGAAAAGAGTCTTTGGAGCCTTTCATCTAGGAATGACACCTGATTTTTGCCCACAGGGAGGAAAGGCTGGGAAGAAAGGTGTGAGGTGGTTGTTCTGCTGGAGACCAGCTGAACAGAACCAGTTAGCAGGCTAGAGAACCATTCCCAAAGGGAGAAGGAGAGGCCATGGGGTGCAGTGTTGGCATCCTCTGTGTGCCAGTGTCTGACCCTATCAGAAGGCTCAGGGGGGAATTAATGGGAATGGGGATTGCGGGACAGTGCCATAGGGGTGAAATGGCATTGGTACGTGGAAACAGCAGAGGCAGCCTGATGTATTGGCAGCTTTCCCATGGGCTGGATAAAGAAAGACAGTGAGACTCTGCACATTGATGGTCTCTGGCTCTGGTTCTGCTTGCACTGAGGATGGTTTTGTGCCAGGTTATCTCCATTGACTCCGATGGATTATCTCCAATTCACAGTGCAGTTTAAATCAGAGGCAGCACATCTTTTCTCCTCTTTCCAATTCATGAATCTCTTTCAAAACCTTTTGTACCAGATGTTACAACTGTAAGCAAATTATCCTGGCAAACCAAAGTATCTCCTCATGAGTCTGTGTCACAGTAGGCCCTGGTGCCTCTATCTGCCTCTGGATCTTTTGCTCATAAACCATTAGTTATACGTTTTTTTTGGCAGATGGGTATCTTCCATGAAAAAGCCATTTCCATTCCAATGCAACAGTGCTTTTATATGGCCTGTTCCAGCCCCTGTTGCACAACCTTTTTGCACAACGATTCATTACTCTATCTTTCTTCTTGATATGCTGAATCATGGGATGACACTTTGCCAGCTGCTTTGTATGCCAACAATAACTTGCTTGTGTTTCAAAGATAGAGAAGGCTGCACAAATCACTGCAGCACAGGGAGCCTGGACATTGGATTGAGGGAAGTTCTCAGCAGGCATTGAACTCCACGTGGATGTGGAAGTTGCCTCTCAGCTCCTGCTCTCTTTGGATGACTGTGGGGAGCTGCATATGGCCCTCACTTGTCTTTACAAAGCTGGAGAAGGCCGAGGCTCCTGTTGCCTCTAAGCTGATGGCAATCAGCCTCTCCTGCCCTGTGTCCCCTTAGCTGAGAGGACATAAATCAGTCCACATGCCCGTGGGGCATCTGCACTCAAAGGCTTGACTTAGCACAAACATGAAATGGTAAGGTGACTTCAGAATTACCCACACAGTTACCTCAGGTGCCTCTGTGGGATTTCCTGACACCATCTCCACCACATTGATGTGAGGAGGCAGCTAAATTAATCCCTTTTCCTCCTGCAGCAGCCTCAGGAGTGCACATTCCCGCCCGTGTCCCTCCTGGGCACAGGGGTGCAGGGTTACAGCACGGCTGCTCACTTTCCCTCATTCAGGGCTTGGGTAATGATTTTTAACTTCTATTTAAAAATTAATTTGCTTTTGTCACTGATGCACAGGATTCTTGCAGAGGCAAATGATGCTTTCCCTTGGCCATTTTAAAGTTCTTTCTGATTTGTCTTTGCTAGGAGATTTGAACTGTAGCTATTCATCTGATAGTGGAGAATTTGAGTCCGCTGGGTATATTCACAGCTGTTCTGAGAAAAGAGATAAGATTTTGGTCTGAAAAGAATATATTACATTTCTTGAAAGCAGGAGTTTTAAATGAAATGCTCTTGTGTTCTTAATTTTGTTTTTGAATGCTATATTGTAATTCTGAGTGTACTTCAGTTTGTAGCACAGCTCAGTACTATAGACCTTATGCACTTACAGGCATTTGAACGGACCTTGGTTTTGTTTTGAAAATAGTAAAGCAACGAAAAAGTCTAGACTAGGGACATGGTGTCCTAATAGACCTTGAAGGCATGTTTGCACATCTAATTTTTAAGAATAATTTTTACAAAAACTTCATATACAAAAGCACCCCGTATTTTTAGGTGTTATAACCTGAGATTTCTATAAGACATATTCCTCCCTCTGCACTTACTGCGTGTTCATAGTCCATGAGAATCTGTCCGTGTGCAGTCAGGCTTTGATGTGAGATACATTAAAGATCACATTTTAAGAGCAGTGTGTACATAATTGTCTGACACATGGATGTATGGAAAAGGTCAAGGGACTTAGTGTTTTTATTCAGGGTATGGGAAACATTCTTCTGAAGGATACTATACTTATATAAAATAGGAAATTTTTTTTTCTTTGCTACTTCTAGTTCAATGTCTTCCGCCTCAGGCATCCTGCATTATTATTCCACGTATTTATGTGTTTATTAGCTTGTGTCTTTATTCCTTGTGTGTCACCTCCCTGCCTTCTCTCATCCCCAAGTGGTTCTGCAGGGCTGCCCTGCCACAGAAGTGGGTCAGCCCAGCTCCAAGGGCTGCAGAGTGCTTGCACGGGGATCCACCTAGCAACACCACCACACTAATGCCACGTTGGGAAATTTGCCCTACAGGAGTTTGTCTTGATTAAAGGCTTCGGTCTGTCTTTGCAACACAAACATAGGAGCCCCCATGCTGCTCTCTGAAATTTACAGCGTATTTTCTTTTTACTCAAGCATATTGAAGCAGAACAGAAGAAAGGATCAAAGGTACCGTAATGTTTCTATAAACAAGTACTACTTAGTTTGGTTTTTTTTATCTTGGGTTTATTTTTTTCCAAACAAATCTTCTAGGCACATTAGGCTCAGATTACATTTTATTGCCAAATCACCAGCTGGCAACAAAATCGCATATGTCTGTGTAAATACAGTAGATGAGAAGCTGAACAGGAGATTGGGAGATGATTCAAGCAGTCATATTGGCTTCTACACCTTAAAATTTGACTGTTTTATCTGTCTATTCAGCAATGTCCTGTACAGACCCCACTTCAGCATGAAATACTAAAATCTCAGCTTGGGGTAATTCTGTCTGTGGTTTTCCTCTCTTCTAGTGAATTTACAGGAAAACAGATAATTCTCTGGGAATATAACTCAGAAATTCATTTTTTGTTTGCTCACCAAGTGATGACTAATCCACTCCCTGTTACTCAAATATAGGTGTAACTCTTGTGATGACATTATTATGAAGCATTTTCACTTTGAGGGCCAGATGATCCTTTGAAGGTAGTGCAATTTTGCAATTTGCTCGAGGGCTCTCTTGCTGCCTTTTGGGTACATTCGGATCCACTTGGCAATGAAGCCTCAACATTGATTAATTTGTCACTAAGGTCAATGTTGAGATACAGCCCTTCTTTATTTGTAGTTAGGCATTGGCATCATCATTTTCCTTCTACAAGCAGATGAACTAGGGCACCTTTTCAGACCTGGGGTGTGAGACAGAGTTTTCCCCTTGCAATCATGGGCTGTGGATTTGTTTTGGCTAAAATTATGCTCCTTTTGGGTCCCAGGTGAAAGAAGATTTGAGTCTCATCCCGGGAAGATGTTCCCTGGCAGAGCAGGGTAATAGGGTTCCCTTTGTCAGAACACAGAAACGCTCAGCAGCTCTCAAGGATCTGTTTGAAGGGGCAATCTTGCCCTCAGTCAACAAACACTAAAAGAGCCTAATTAATGAGCAGGGAATGAGCTCCATTATCTGGGAGGTGGAAGGCAGAATTTAAAGGGGTTAAGCAATAAATGGGGTTTGTTTCTTGCTAAAACTTTTTAACCTTTGTCTGTTCTCTAAAATCCTTCTCTTAGGAGATTTTGATCCCAACTGATTTCTGGAAGCTCTCAGCACAAGTTGTGCTTTTTCTGTCAAGGGCTCCTAGTCTGATCTTTTTTTTCCCAGTGCTTACCTTTAGTTTATAATGCACCCTGGGCTGTAATGTGGGGGAGAGGGGCTCCAGTTTTGGAAATATCAGTGCATAACCACTAGCTGATGCTTTTCCCAAATTGGGCAGCATAGAGAATACTTCCTGCCCCATTCAGAATCATCTGCATAGAAAGATAAAACGGGAGTTAACAAGGGTCAGGTTTATGACAGGGAAAGAAGGCTGCTAATGACCATTATCTATGCCACAGGTTTAACTTCATTACTTTTGCATTAAGTTCTTAATGCTCAAAGCAATAAGCAAACTGAGTCCTGTTGAACTGTAGTAACCTAATCTTCTCTCCAAATGAAATAGAGGGGAAAGCAGAGTCATTTGGCATGGCCTTTTTTTGTCTTCTCTTTCCCCATCCCCCAGTCACATATTAGCCTGTTGTGAGTTTCCCTTCCTTCTCACAGCCTTTTTCTTCTCTTCCCTTTCTTCCTGAATTTTTCTGACTGTCCAAAGTGGTATTTGGTGCAGGATCTGATGAGAAGGTTTAGGCCTTCCATAAAGTGGCTCTGTTGCAGGGAGAAGTTTCTCTTGATAATCTTTTGAAGTACAGAATTATGCAAACTATGTCCAGAATAAAAAAGCTTTTAATTCCCTGTTAACAAACTTGAGCTGGCCATGACATTGTGGGTCCCAGCGAGTCAGATCTAGGAGAGAACATTTCCTGGGTGTTTTGAAGTATCATCCCATTTCTGCCTCACAAGGACAGTGCTGGATGATTATATCCCAGTGTGACTGATTGGCACACACCAGCCTGGACTCCAAACATTAGTTCATGTTCTGCCCATTCTGCAGCTGCAACCCCTGGTGACAATGATGAAGTGTTCAAGGCCAGGCTGGAAGGAGCTCTGAGCAACTTTGTCTGGTGGAAGGTGCCCCTTTCCACAGCAGGGGGGCTGGAACTGGATGATATTTAAGGTCTCTTCCAATCCAAGCCATTCTATGATTCCGTGATTTATGGCTCTGAAGTTGCACCACTACATGTGTGAACAGTTTAGGCTTCGAGAGAAAAGAACAAATACCAACAGAGAATTAAATATGATTCATGATTTAGAATGAGATCAGCATTTCCATCATTTCAGTTAATTTCCTACTCACCCTCAAATTTGACAAATAAAAAATAATGAATTTCCCTCTTCTGCAGGTGTGACCTGCAGACTCTTGCTCTGTAGCTAGGAAAGGAAAGGCACTGAGTAAGAAGAGGGAGCAAAACTGGATTTCTTAATGTAATTCCCAGGCCAACAGCCTCAGCTTTTGGCAAAGGGTGAATCAAGAGTGCATCTTTTTAGGGTTCCACAACAGAATGAGAGGGAGCAAACCAATGCTGGCAGATAACTGTCCAGTGTGCAGGGAATATATTACTGCTCCTAGAAAAAGAATCCCAAAGTGTCAGGTGCCTGAAAAACACGCTAGAATAGATAGATAGAAGAAAATAATATAAACTATGGAGAGTTAAACAATGGATGTGGACACCCATGTAAAAGCTCTATCAGGAACGCAAGGTAATATCTTACCCTAATCCAGTATTGTATGGTAACCTCCATATGAGAACCTTGCACTCTGAGGAATAAGTGCTGAAGGCTGAACATTTATTTTACGAGCTGTTCCCTGTTTAGAACAATCAGGGTTGCCAGATACTGGGGACTCTGAGAAAATTGTCCCTCTGTAATAACATTTCCCTGCCATGCAGTACAAAAGGGTTGCATTTCCTTGCCCCTTTCTGTTTGGAAAGGACATATCAATGTGGTTTTTCTGTAGCCAGGGAAGTGTGGTTACAGTAGGGTCCACGATATTACAACTAGGCTTGATATATCAGTCTGACAGCCATCATCTGGTTTAAGAAGTGGTATCTCCTCTCCACAGACCTGTCTGCTTCCTGCATGCTTGACTTGACTCTACAACTGCTTTTTTTGGCTTTTACAGGGTAGAGGTTCACTTTTAAATCAGCACGTTTATCACTATTCTCCCAAATGAGGTATTTCTTGTTCTTTTAAAATGAGAGAGTCAAGCTACAAGGCATGTCAGTTCAAGCTGCTGGGAATGCCAGAGGTAGGAAGGAGGGAATGGTGGATACCTCAGGCATGTGTATAATGGGAGCAAATGAAATGGTCCCTGTTGTGTCTTTGATACTGACTTGTGAAGCTTTGCCTCCCTTTGATGGGAGGGAAGGGAATGAATTTCATCCCTGCTCTGGGATATCAATCTCCGACGTCTCCCACTTGGATAAGTTTCTGGCCTCGCCTGCTTTTCATTTTCTTTGTGTTTTTTTCTGATCATGGTCTCCTTTTAGACATGGAAGCAACTTTGTTGAATGCCAAATCATGTATTTACTCACTAAACACCTATTTTTTGAACAAACAAAATGCCATAATTCTGAAGTTCAAGATGAAGAGGGCATAGGTAGAAACAAAACTATTTTCTAGGCATGCAGAACAGATCAAGAGCCCCTGTGCAGTGAACTATATCTGATTCAACACAGCCCACAAAATTAAATCTTGTTCAGCTTAAGCATTTAATTACTGCAGATGTTCAGGAGATACTCTGAGAAGCATCACCTACTGGGGCCCTTTGGACAGATGCTGTTTGCCTTGACACTCCATCTGTCACTTTAAAATAATCCCTGAAGCTTCAGCTGGCACAACCCTGCAGGGCTGGCATCAAGGCATGGCACGGAAGAGGTTAAAAACGAGGCCAAGGTCATGGCGTGCCATGTGTGGTAGAAGGTCAGTGGATAATGATTCCCTCCTTCCTCTCCAGGATCTTCAGCAGAGAGCACTGTCTCTGCACCACTACACAAGGACTTGGCTTTTGCTTTCTGGAGGATCTTTTAACACCAGTGGTATCGTCCCCTTGGCTTTTTGTATCCTCACATCCAGAGTGTACTTTGGAGACGAGCAAGATATGGCAGCAAATAACGGGTATGGCCTAAACCAAATGAAACCCTTGGTTGTTTTCTATCAACAAACAGAGATTTGGGACACCATTGGGACCTACCAAAAGAGCATATTTATTAACCAGCCTCAGAGAAGCATAGTGCCTTTGGAAGGTTTGTTAGATTTCTGCAATTGTTAGTGGAGATTAGTTATTTGACCAGTGCCATCTCTCCTCTTGGCTATTGGGCTGTGGCACGTGGAGCTTTTGGCAGGATATTCATAAATAAGTCCTGGTCACCTTTGGTCAGTGAGACGTTTTCACTCAACTGAATTGTCCGTAACAGTGTCAGAAAGCTGAGAGCTTTTCAGGGGCCAAGTTTATATCATTACTAGTTTAGATAGTTTGGTATTGCTGCCTGTAACAAGGGTGATTTACTCATAATGAATTGTACTTATGGTTGTTGCATTGTTGTCAAGACTATGTTGGTAGAGGTTTTCCTCAGCCTGGTGACTTCTCTGCCTCCTTGACACATTTACTGCAGGGATATTTAGCAGTTCTAAAAGGGTTTAGAAATGACCTCTCGTGAGAGAAACCTGAGGTTAGATTGTCTTTTCATTCTACACCTCACAAATTACCAGTTTTTGTATTAGTGACCCCAGTTTCCAGCAGGATGGGAGGGGATAACAGCTAATATGCCATCTTGCTGCTTTGTCTGGGTCATCAAGTAGGAAAAATTCAGGACAGCTTTTTTTTTTAATTGTCCATGACTTGGTTATAGGTAAATATATCTTTTCCACTCCTCATTTTCTTCTAAGATCTAGGCCTTATGTAAGTAGATTATAAACATTGATTTAAAGATCCAGTCATGCAAATCTTTCTACGAGGTTCAGTAATAGCAGCTAGGTCAAATTAGTGCTCATAAATGACTAATTATATTTCCTCTTGTTTATTACCCAGGCTTTTGGCATTGTTGTATAGTTAATTAAATAATTTCTTCTCATCCTCTTCAGTGCCTTCCTGACCAGCCTCCAATGGAAATCCATCAAGGACAGGGTTTACTGGTGCAGCAGTTTGTGGATGGTGGTCAGGGGCTCTCCTCACCTCCTTGGGGTCCTTCTGAGTGAGACCTGAGCATTGCAGCACCAGGACCTGTTGCCACCTCTGCTATTCCCTTCCTGCATCCAAACTGAGAGCTGAAGGATGGAGGTCAAGGGCTCCCTTTTTGTCCTGTAACATAGAATCCTGTCTCTGTCTCCTCTCTGTTCTCCGGAATTGACAGATTATTGTTCTTTGTCATTTTTTGGTCGTTACCCCTGATTGAAAGGGATGTCTGACTTCAAGGGATGTGCTTTGTGTCAGGAGATCAATCAGGTTTGTTCAGTGTCCCTTCTGGAGCTTCTTTTTTTTTGGTATCCCTTTTTATGCTCCCAGGTCTGGTTTCTGTTACTGCTTATCCTTTATATAGATTTTGTTCCCTTCTTCATCTGAAGAAGAATGTTTTTTCCTATTAAGTGGTGGCTGCTGCTGCTCCTCATCCCAGGATTTAAATAACTAGCATTTTCCCTGTTTTGCCAGCACTAAATTCACACAATATAACAGAAAACCAAGCCCATACACTGTCAAACAGAGACACTCCCACAGCGTGGTGGCCCTCTTTCTGTCACCTGCCACATTTTTCATGCTCAACCTACAGCTGTGAAACTGTTTTCCCCCCTTCTCTTTGAACAACAAAGTCCAAAGAACACTCCTCAGTTTGATGCCTGTCACGATTTGCAGAACATCCTCGGACAGAAATGATACTGCTAATGGTGAGGGAAGAGTTGTGCTGAAAGCAGCAGCAGCAGCAGCTTTTCATTGCCAGATCTTCCAGTGGGTCTGAGCTAATAAGAGCCATGCTGCAAACTTTATTTAATTTGTATGGGCCTGGTCCAGAGCCTTCCTCTTGACTTCAGGGCCATTGGATCAGGCTGCATGGTAGCTACAGCTTTGCTTTATGACTCAGTATCACTGTCTTGGAACAGCGTCTGCCAAATCAGTCAGTTTTTCCATTAAAACCTGCTCCAAGGAGAAAAGTGAGTGTTCAGCTAGCTGTCTGCTAACCGAAAAGTCTGATTTTTCACTTGTGTGTTTTTCCTAAATAACTTTCTCCTCCTCCATGAGAAACGTCTGGGCTTCAGGTGGGACAGCTCTGAGTGTCTCATGGACAGCTGAGAATATCTGCCTGAATCTTGACCAGCTTGTTTGAATGCTCCTTTTTACTTTCAATACATTTCCATGTCATTACCTGAGAGGAAACTGATTTTTTAGGAGTAAAATGTTCAGACCATATTTCAAATTAATTTTCTGTGACAGCAGTTGCTGCTGTGTGACTAACTGACCTGTGACTAAATAACTACAACAGTAAAATAATTTTAGCCTAACACCATAAAAAACAAAACTAAAACTCAGACTTTGTAAAGTAGTATTTTTTATGAGTTGAGTATATTCTCTGTTAGGGAAAAGGAGACTGTTAGCATTACCCAGCTACACCATATACCTGCCTCTTTCCATGTAAGGAAACCAAAGATGGCTGGTTTAGGCTTCTATTTTTACTGTTGTTTTGCTTTTTTTTTTTTTTCTATTTTTTTTTTCCCTGAGGGAGAACTAGACCTGAGTTTAGTAGTTGGATTTGTGTTTTATTTCAGTTACTTTGTTGCTGGAAATGACGAAGGCTCTGAAGTTAATCTGCCCAAATAACATACCGACTGTCACTGACTCAGTTCTTTACCTGCTTTTGAAATTTAGTTGCTGCTCCATCCATACTCCACTCAAGGCAGTTCAGGCCCAGCAAGGAAGGGAATTCATTGCTCTATGTGCAGATCAGTATGTTACAATTTCTTTCCAGTCTCTTGCTTTTTAACAAGCAGGGACACATTCAGACCTTTAAAAGGACTTCAGCCAGCTGGAGGAAATGTGACCATGGATGTGAGAGCAGTGACTGGAGTTACACAAATGCACAGAGAAGTTGTAGAAGGAGATAATTGCTCCTAGAAATTCTTGAGTTACCTGGAATCCCTCTGACTGTCTTGCCCCCTAATGATAGGGAGAGATAAACACAGGGGATTATATAAATGGACATATCTCCATTGTCTTCATGGCAGTCATGAAGCCCCCTAAGAATGCAAAATTTCACTTCCAAAATGGAGTTGGGCTTGAAGAGAGAAAAGTTGAGATGGATGGACAGAAGTCACAGAGCAAACCACAGCACACCATGTTGAAGTCAGGACATGACTGCAATAATTTTCCCACAGCACCATGCTCAGATAAAGAGAAAAGAAGTAAACAAAAAACTATTGGCAGTTTACAATTTTGCTGCTGTCTGTTCCTTGTGGTGGTTTTCTTCCTCTCTGTTCTAGGAATTCTATAGTAGTGCTATGAAGAATAATCAATTAATGCTTAGAAAGCAATTATAATGATTCCCAGTTTACACATGAATAAACAGAATGCAGCTTAGGTGACTGAGTCACAATCATTTTTGGAGTCTGGTAGGGCACAGGCAGCAACAAAGAGCCAGCTCAGCACTCGTGCTCTAATTGCTATTTTGCCAGAAAAGTTGAGGCTGGAGATCAAACAGACAGAAATGAGTTGTAAAGCTCCCTGAATGTAAATGGTCGTGCACTGTTAAAAATAAAAAATACTACCAAAAAAAAAATAAAAATCACTACATGCTGTAATGATTTCATAACTGCTACATAGCTAAGACAAGACTTGCCTGAGGTCTCACAGGATGACCGTGGGTCATACCAAGGACAGGATCCAGATGTGATTCTAGTGCTGTGTTTAAGCAGGAGACCACATTTTCTCCTTCTAAAAATTTGATGTTACCATGCAAGCCCATATGTGATACTTTCTCATGTGTCCAGCCTGAAACATGGTTAATATTGAAATATCCTTTTTCTGTGCATCATGTAGCTCATGGTGTCTTGCTTTTATTGGCAGGTTCACAGCTTCAGCTCAGACGTGTGGCCTGGTGCAGGGATTGCTCACTGATTGTTACTCACAGGTCTGTGTGTGCACTGAGCCTGTGGTACCATGTGTTCAGACAGCACAGAAGGTATTATGAGGATCACTCTTTTCTCTTCCAGGCATGAAGGTGTTACCATGATGTAAAACCAGGTCATGCTGAAGTTCCCCTTCACATCTGGGGATGTATTTTGTTACTTGAAAACCCACAGAGCCCATATAACTGCAGAAGAACAAGCACAAGCCTTGCTATCCTACTTCATACACCATCAGCCAAACGAGCAAGCCAGCTTTGAGTCCTCCAGGGTCATTTTATTTTTAGGGCTGTTGCCTCAAGCAGGAAGAAAACAGCTTGATCTGTAGGCTCTGCTTTGAGCTTCCAGCGCTGGCAGCAAAAAGCAAGTTCTTTTGACATGCAGGCTGAGTTGAACCAGAGGAACAATCTGTATGGGCCAGGGAGTCACCGTGTTTTGAGTGTTCCTGTTCTGAGGCACAGCTCATCTCCCTGTCTGTCACAGAGCTGATTTACTTTTGATCTCTTCAGCCTATAGTTGGCGTTCCAGCTGTTTTGCTGTCTCTTTATTTAATGACAGGCTTTTTCTCCCCATGCTTCTTCAGGTTTTTCATTTTCCCCTGTTTGTCTGAAATCCATCTTGGAGACACTTGTTGCCCTGTTCTCTGATCTGTTTTGAGCCTCTGCCAGCTGCTGCTTCTGCTGCCAGTGGATAAAACAACTGAGTCACCACTTTGTGAATTTTGCATTTGCTTGTAGGGTGGCAGAGCCAAGGCCATCATGAACATATCAAGGAACCACAACAAAGGCCCAAAACACAAACACTGAGACTTAACCTCAAAGCTTGTGCTGGAGCCCAATGAGGTGACAGCCAGCAAGATTCATACTGAGGGACCTCAAAGCCTTACCGACCTCAGCCTGACTTCAACCACATCAGAGGCATGCACCTCACACAGCTCTGGGTCAGGGGAGAGGGTGTAAGGGAAAGGTAAAAGGGACAAAAATACTATTTTCCTCTTTCCACAGTGAATTTAGCACAGCAGATGTAAAAAACAGAAAAAGAAAAATATTCTCAGGGTTATTGAACTCAGCAAAGCTGTAGTGGGAGAGAGCAGCACTGAGTGCACAGGGGAAGGCAGACTGGCTCCTTCCCTAAATCATCTTGTGTGTCTTTGAGCCAAAATGCCTGTTTTGCCTTGTTTCAGCAGGTCAGGATGGTTGGCAGCTCATTCCCACAGGGCCACCACGTACGTGTGGTGATGGCAGTGTCACCTGGACCTGCCCTCATGGAATTGTCCCAGCACCGACCTGCTGTCAGTGATTGTTTTCCCCTGTTTCTTGTGCTTTCTAAACATCCTGCTTTTTAGCCTAAGAAACTTTCTAACAGGAAAAAAAAATTGTTTCTGGTTGACCAGAAGGACCACTGTGTTTGGGCTTTTCATACCTCTGTTTTTGGGATAAGAGTTTGCCAAAAGGTCATTTATAGCCAGTGTGGCGATTAGCTAAATCAGGTGATCACCAGCATGGGGATGCTGCTGCTGGTAGAAGTTTTGCTGCTAATTTTAGCTTGATCAGGGTCATCCCTATGCTGCCAGCAGAGCCATGGGAGCATTTAATGCAACTTTGGGAATCAGGGCTCTGTGGCTGCCTCTGGGTTTGTTTGGCTACCTCCAGGTTTGTTCACTTTGGCTGATGGCATGGGGTTGTTTTTAGGCGCAGTCAGCAGAAAGGCTGAAATGCACTCATCCAATCTTCAAGAAGAGGACAGGACTGTATCTGTGTGTCTTTTAAAATATCCTGGCCTGTTTGGCCTGTAACAGCCTTGTAGTAAAAAGATTTTTCATTCTTGGCCCTGATGCAAAAGGGAAATGGGTTCCTATTTGCATTGTCCCCACAGTGTTTGTGTAATTAATGTATGTGGGGGTTCTCCCTCCCCCACACTCTCCCAAGGTAAAAAATGACCTTGTCAAAACTTAGATTACAAAATCTTAGTTACCAAGCAATGGGTAGGGCCCCACTGGGATGGCATCCCGGCTCCTGAAATGGTATGTATAGTAAAAACTAATAAAAATGGTGTCAGAGGCTCTCAGGCTTCCAAGTCCCCTGCTGTGTGACCCCCTGATCCCAATTTATTAGCTGAACCCAGGGAAGCAGACAAACCTTTCTGGCTCCAGACTGTAGGCTCCAAGAAATCAAATAATGTGAGCTCCAGAGCAGTGGCTCCAGAGCAGGAGGGAAGGAAATCCTCATGGAAAACAAGGGGCTGAGAGCAGGGCTGAAGGGAGCTGCTGACAAGAGCCATCTGAGCGGGATAGGAAAGGGAAACTCGCTCTGTGATATCTCAGTACCTCGATGTTCTGATGCTTTAAACATGTCAGGGAGGAAGTGCAGGAAGGGGGTGGGGAGAGCGGGGCTTGTAAGGAGGCAACCAGCCAAAGTTGTTTCCTTTCATGTGTTAGCAGTGCCTTTGCTCCGAGATCACCTTGTGCTGGTGACGGAGGATTTAGCAGCTGGGGGTGGCAGATGGAGTGGCAAAGAATGTGCCCTGTGGGTCAGAGGGGGATGCACCTTCCCCCTTCCCACTCCCCAACTGCAGGAATTTTCTCTTGAAAGCAATAAAGGTGGTACAGCTCATCATGTTGCTGCTACCCCCCTGGATTTCCTCTTTGGTGTGTCATACACATAGCAATTAAAGCATGCTGCACAGGGGGAGTGGGACTTTTTTTCCTTCTTTTTTTTTTTTTT